>JAYECN010976763.1:0-37091 GCA_035222435.1 Microcambeva ribeirae
GCTGTTCCTGCCGTTCCCGCCGCCGCTCCCGCCGTCGCGGCCGCGCTCGCCATGTCGCCCTCGCTCTTCCACAAGGAGTTCGCCCGCGCCGGGCAGCAGAGCGGCCTCCAGGTGTGGCGCGTGGAGCGGCTCGAGCTGGTGCCCGTGCCCGCCGGCTGCCACGGCGACTTCTTCGTGGGCGACGCGTACCTGGTGCTGTTCACGGCCCGCCGCGGCGCCGACGCCGCCTTCCGCCTCCACTACTGGCTCGGTAGGGCCGGGAGCCCCGGCAGGGGCTGCTGCCGGGCCCCGCTGCGCCTGCCGCAGGGCTGGGGGCTCTGGGTGAGGAGGGCGCTGGGAGGGATGCGCGGGGGGGATCTGCTCGCCCCGCCGGTTGCGGAAGGGTTAAAGCCAAGTGCTGGCAGACGCCAGAGTGAATCGCTGCTGAAGGTGGCAGGTGACTCCCCCTTGGTTCTGTTAGGGCTGAAAACCCCTTTTGGCTTTCTCCATTCTGTGCTGATGTCCTGGCTGAAGCCTGCATGTTGGCTTTTTCTGAGAAGTGACAGCAAGTCTAACTTCACTTTGTGATACAGTTTGAGAGCTTGGAGGTGAAGTCACCAGAGTGGTGTTTTAGTTAAAAAAAAAAAAAAAAAAAAAAAATGCTTTAATAGTATAAGCAACAGCTCCTCCTAAAGCAACAGGTAGCACTGGTGTCTGGCTGATACAGCTTACTGCCCCCCTTGACTAGCATAGTGCTTGGGCAGAATAGAACTGGTAATAAATGCACCCTGGTTAGGGCATTCTTAGTTGGATTCATCTTCTTTAGACTTTCTTATGTAGTCACTGAGTCACCTGACCCCACTGGCTCCCTGTGTGGCAACCGGGTGTCTGTTGCTCTTGTCTTTTCTCATCATCCTGAGGCTTGTGTTTTTATGTAGTCATTTCTCCGAGTGCACACTGCCAGGCCACTATGTATGGGTGTATTTGAAGTGTTTGAGTTCCCATGGGTCTTAATGTGCTTCTGGATGCGTGGGAAAAACAATAGCTGGTAACGCTGATATTGTTTCTGCCCAAACATTTGACGCTTGTTTGGTTTCACTGGTGTCAATGAGGAATGAAGAGCTGGAGGCTGGATGGCATTTGCCTGTGTGAGGGTAATCACAGATGGCAGCATCAGTGAGTTTCTGGCAGATGTTCTCATGTTGGCAGCAGAGATGGTTTAGCTAGACGGTGCTTGTCAGTACTGTGGTGGGTACTCTCGTTTTTAGCATTTATGTAATAACTAAAGTATAGTAGCTTCTCCTCAAACTTTTGGAGATCCATACCTCTGTGGAACTGAAGTCCACCAACACTGTCAGTAGTTTAAACCTCTTTGCTGTTGGCTAGAGACCGGCCAGCAGCTGGGGTGCTCTTCATTCTTGATGCAGAAGACCTTGACAGCAGCACATTCAGCACCTTTAAAAGTGCTTCCTGCTTGCAAGACCTGCAGTAGAGGGCAGGGGACACTGAAATGCTCCTGCAAAGTTTAATAGCAACAGGAGACTTGAATATGCAGGAAAGGGCAGTTGGATTTGGGCAGGAGTTTGCATGACTGGTATCGCTGACTCTCAGTACTCTTAGAGATGCCAAACTCTTCCTTATGAGCAAATGCTTTTTAACTTGTGGGCCAGAAAGACCTTAGACTTTCTGGAGACTTCCTGTAAGCCTCCAAGAAGGAACTGAAGTCAAATTAAGTCACACTTCAGGATGGAAAAAAAATTCTTGTGAAATTGGGTGGGTGGAAACCCTATGGATTTTTTTCACCTACCACACACATGCCTTCTGATGTGGAAACTTCTGCATACTTAATTTGAGTGCCTTGCCATTTGGTAATGCACTTGCCGCTCCTGCTTGTCATCTGTGTGGGCCTTGCATGATCTGGATGGATTCTGACTTTATATTCACCAACACCACCTCAAGATACCTCCTAATACCATGAGTGCACCTGAGGGGATAGAGAGGTCTACATCAGGGCCATAATTTAAAACGTTATGCCTGGGCTCATTCAATGCAATTAGCTGGTGTTGAGTAAAACGTTTCTGAGGTAGCCCTTCAGTCACCCAATAGCTTTTTCTTTTCTTTGTCATGTCTACTTCTAACAGCCCGCAGTCTGCTCTTTAGCTGGGAAGGCTGCATAGAGCTAAGCTTTCTTCTGGCACCTCAAACTGAGCTGGGCCTGGGCACGATTCCCAGAGCTTTTTTTTAGAGAATTAAAACATGCAGATGTCACTAATTTGGTTTAACTTGTTGCAGTTTTCAGTTTGTACACTAGTTCTTTCTCCTTTCAATTGCTGCAAGTTAGGGTGTTTACTAACATGGAACACTGTGCTAGTGTCTATTTTATAAGTGAATGCAATTAAAGAGTTATCTTAAACATTCTCCATTTTAAAATATGCTATATGTGACTGATTTAAGCTAATGCCACTTTTTTCATAGACAAGTTCCTCCTTTAGTTTAAAAAAAAATAAAAAACCCTACTTATAGCTGAGTTCTCTCTAAAATGACTAAGTATTCTTGATAATGTTATTGCTGAAGAACTTAAGCTGTATAGCTTGCCACACCTATTTATAATGGTATATGAAAACAAAACAGGAGCTTACATAATAAAAAGGTAAATATAAATTTATATCAGCCTGAGGAGCTCTGGTTTAAATTGAGATACATATACCTTTTAACAGTTTAAAAAATGAGCCTGTAGGTTGAGATACTCCAATTTTTCCTCTTCACAGAAAAGAAGTTTAGTGTTTTAAGAGGAGGGCAAAGCGGTAGGGCTACAATACTTAGCTTCTTGGCCAAGTCCATGGGATAGACTTCCATGCTTTACTTTAGAAAGTAAATCTGGATGGCATGCCTGGAATATACACTCATGCTAGGAACAGAAAAATGCTCCTTGCCCTTATGCAGACAACCTCGGTCTCAGTTCCTTAGCTATATGGGAACAACATCCTTGGTTATATGCTCCAGTAGTGTACATGTTCAAGAGACTTTTTAGGACTGTGTAGGGCAGAGAGGCACCTAATCTTTTTACTGCCTAAGACAAGTATAACTAGTTCTGTTGAAGCAAGTTTAGTCTGAAACTTTTCTGTCTCAGCTGCAGAGCTAAGGCTTGCATGGCAGTGATCCCCTTATGATTCTTGATGTGGTTTTGCATTTAAAAAAAAAAAAAAAAAACTCTGAAATTAAGTACTAATTTTGTTTCCAGAGAAAACAAATCAAGAATCCTTTTATCACATGTTTGGCCACTGCCTGAGACTGAAGACCTTTCAAATCCTTATTCAATTTACTGCACATCCCCCCCCACTTCCCCCCAACCCCTTTTCAATCTAACACTCTGAAAGATTTTACTCAAATGTTTGGCGTATTCAGTCTCTAAACAAGTAGACTTGAGACAGAGGTGCTAATGTTGCAATAAAAGGGACTGTCCTAGGAAACAAAATTTCACAAGTTATGTAACTTGACCCTTCTAACTCTTCCCTTCACTGTTTTTTGACTAGTAAAAATTGTGTTTGTGCGCTACAAAGCTGTGACCATGAGCAATAGTGCTTTTATAGATAGCTAAGCTAATTCTCCTTTAGTAATCAGTGTTACTGGGCTTGCCCTTGTTCCTGTCACAACAGTGAAGTCCATAGTTGTGAAGGCTTCAAGCTTCTTTGGCAAAGCAGTGGTGTGTGCAGATGTTGCCTACAGCAAGGATATGGCTAATATCAAAGTGCAGCCCAGGCGGGGTAGCTTCTGAGCAAGGTAACCAGCTGCTGGAATGGGGTCTGCATGGCCAGGAGATCAAAGCAGCTTCACACCTCCTCTTGGTAGTGGTATCTGTACTTAACTTGGCACACAGTTTGGCTGGCCACACAGGCGTTGAGATGTCATCTTAGCAAAACCACTAGCTGATTCTTCTGCTCAATGGAAAGACTGTTAGCTTTGAAAACAGGCATTTAGGCATATTTTGTGACAACTGTTTTTGCAGTCCAGCTCTGGATATAGGATTTCACGAATCTGGTGAGTCAAAGTTTGACAATTTCAAGTTTATTAAAATGGGGGAGGGGAAGGAGTTAGCTGAGCAGCACTATTACTGTTAACTTGCTCTTACAAATCTTGAAGTGAGGCTGAGAATGCTTGGTGATAGAGACACAACCTCAACATGAAGAGAGTTATTTGGACTTGAAACTGTCACAAATAAAAATGGCAGATGCTATCCCAGGATGAGATTACCTGTGGGAGTAAGAGTGGCTCTGGGCTTTTTAGTTTTCTTTATCAAATGCCCAATGTGTTTTTTAAGTATCCTTGTCCCTCAAGACAAAGTATTGAGACCTAATGCTTTATATCAGTATCAGTTGTGGTCAAATTCCCACCCTCCCTTGCCAGAACCTTGGGCACTGGGGCTTATTCAGAGCTGCTTGTACCTCACTCTAAAAGGCAAACCTGATTTCCTCATGTTTTAAATGCACTACATCAGGGTTGATGCTCACTTGCGTGTGGTTTTTAAGAGGTTTTCACTGACCAGTTTATTGCACAACAGCTGTGAGGCTGAGCTGTGGTAATGGTTCTGATCTCTAATGATGCTCCAAACAGTTTTCTTGGACCCTGACCCTTGCTGTATAATTACAAGCAATAAATCTAAAGGATCTAGTTTCAAGGGAAATCAATAACCACATAAAAACACTGAGGTTTGAGAAAGAAGAAGTTGCAGTGTGACAATATGAATCACTCTTGAGTGATGGTGTTTTTTTTTTTTTTTTTTAAAAAAAGGAAAGGTTCTTGGGTTTCATCCTGATTTCAGTAATTTTCTACCTCTTTTGGGCAGGCCTCACTGGTTTCTGTTCCTTATGCCTCCATTATTTTTTGGTGTCCTTTTGGCATCCACTTCATACTTGCTGCTTTCTTGCTGTAGGTTTTCAACGCCCCACAGGAGTGACAGCAGTGGTATTAGTGCTTGAGGTAGAAGTGGAGTAGTGTTATGAGCTTGAGAAAGGGGTTGGTAGGTGGAGAGAGGGTTTACTTGTGGGACTTGTGCTGCTGAGCTACTGATGCCTAGTTCAAGGAGATGTTCAAGCAAGGAGAAACTCTGTGCTTGCCGTTGGGTATTCTGTCTTTCTCCACCACGCTTTCTCCTTCCTTGCATCCTGCCTAGAGCTGCAGTTCCTGGCTGGCACACCATCAGCTTCTCCCATTGCCCATGCTTAAATCTTGCTCTAATACATAGTCTGTTTTGCAGAGTGACTAGGCCACCAACACGCGAAGTAAGGAAGACCATTTGGCTACAGCCTTGGGAACCGACTGAAGTCTAAAAGGTTCTTACTTCGTCAGGGCCTACTTTGTTGCTCAGCGCCAAAGCTGTTTTTCTTTCTCACAGCTTTATCAGCTGATCTAACAAGATATCTATGCAAAATATCCTTGCTTGTGCTATCATGTTAATAGGAACACTCAATATTAACTTTGTTTACAGCTTAAGAAAAACAGTGGTGAGTTGCTCTTATGCTTCATATGGTTTGCTGTTTAACCAGTCCTATACTGTTACCTTCCTGTAATCTTCACACTAACCTGAGTGCAAAAGTGGGTTACCAGAGATGTTTGTCACATTAAATTCTTATTGAGATATTATTTAAAGGGATTGGGAGGAGAAAAATTCAGCTTTTGTGTCCTGTTGTTAGCTTATGAAGTCTGTTTGCAGGTAGCTAAGAAGCAGTCAGGGTGACAGTGCTTTTGACAGTGACCGAGGTTGTGATGTAGTGCTCTGTCACAGCACTTACATAGACTGTGCAAGGTGCAGAAGACAGTGTCTGGCTGTCTCAAACTTTCTACAACAGAATTCAAAGGTATGAATTGGTGTTTAATAGACAAAATATCTCATCTTTTTTCAGGGAAAGAATGTACCCAAGATGAGAGCACGGCTGCAGCTATCTTTGCTGTTCAGATGGATGACTACTTAGGAGGAAAGCCTGTTCAGAGTAGAGAAATTCAAGGATATGAGTCTACGGAATTTGTGGGATATTTCAAAGGAGGAATTAAGTACAAGGTAAAGAGGCAGCTGAGAAAATGCACTCTTAAAATATTTAACACTGTCTCCCAAGGTAGAAACAAATCTTTAATGGACTTGAAAAACTGCTTTGTCTGCTAATGAATATTTAAGAAATTGTTTCTTAAGGCACAGTGGTATTAGATCTGTGCTAAACTATGAGCTCAGTACTTGCAGAGTACATTACTGTGTTTACCAGCCTTTGTTGACATCTGGCCCAAAAGCTTCTCCAAAATTAAGCTACCCTGAGAACACTGTTGTCACTAAGGGAGCTCACAGTTGGGGCTCCTTGTGTTTACGAGATAATAAATCTCAAAGAAGCATTTCCTATGCAGTGGGCTGGATTACTTTGTTCAAATCCAGAATCAAATAAGCTTAAGTGGTTGCAGGCGTGAGGCAAAGAGGCTAAGACACTTTGTTTTCGTGAAGAAAGTATTTATGCTTTATGGAATAACTCTTCCAGGACTATTGCAGTTATCTTTATATTTGAGAATTAACAAAATCAAAACTGCAAATACTTTTCATAAAAACCTGTTATATTCTAGGAAGGTGACATTCAGTCAGTTCTAATGTCAGCCTCCTTGCTGTGCTACTCCAGAGCAGTAACTTTAGCAAGGAACATCTGAGCTATCTATGCTATTGAAAGAATAAAGTAATATATTTTCTGAGAAATAAAAATATTATATGCATTCCTCTGGCTCTGGACTCCCATAACTATAGGTGGCTTAAACCTAATAGATGCTCTGAGAGACATCACTCAGTCACTGTTTATTTGTTATAGAAGTTTTTAACCTGTTTAAACAATCCAGCTGAGGCCTACAGCCTTCAGGATTCAAAGTAAGAGGTCTTAACTGTGACCTGTCTGCTCTTTTCTTTTTTCCTCCTTATTTGAGAGGGGCTGGCTGTTTCAACCAGGGTCTGCATATCTTGGAGGAGTTAAGAATACTGCCTCACAGGAGCTTGTAGCCCAGCCAGTTTACAAGAATAAGTTAAACTTAAATCTATAGCTCTTAATCTGTTTGATTTCATCAACTGTTTTGGTGTTCTTGGCTTCATCGGCTGCAAGCATCAAAAATTTCATGAAACTTTAAACTGCTATGGAATTACTCTTCCCTTTGGTTATAACCAGCCATTTAAACCACCCAAACTTCTAAGACTTAACAAGTTGAGAAAATCCACCTAGGAACTGCATATTGCTTTTCCTTACATCAGTCGCTATTCACCAACTCAGGTTTGTCCTAGCAGTGCATTTCAGCATTATCTTAACCTTAGGACAGTGCAGGGGGGAATGCAGTAAATACCATGCTTTCTCCTTTCTCCCTCACCCCCTGCCAAAAAAGAACTTAAAAGCAGTGTTGTCTGGTGAAGGTTTGTAACGTGGGAGAGTTCAGCTGCAGAAGCTTTCACCATGTCTTATCTGGTCTGTGGTCAGTGCTGTTAACCATATACAATTCCGGTTCATCTCTTGCTGCTTAACTTCCTGTTCTTTTTTTTTTCTTCCCCCTCTAGATAGTTTCTCAGCAGAAGGCAAGCTTACAGAAAGCAGGCTGAAGTCAAGTTTGCTTCTTTGTTTTTATTCAGACAGGAGGTGTTGCCTCTGGATTTAAGCATGTTATTACTAATGACCTGAGTGCCCGGAGACTTCTGCATATCAAGGGCCGGAGAGTAGTGCGAGCCACAGAAGTTCCCCTTGCTTGGACCAGCTTCAACAAAGGAGATTGTTTCATTATCGACCTTGGAGCTGTAAGTCTTTCACAGAGAAATAAGTGCTGAAGAGCTACAGTATCTTTTGTAAGGCTTAAATTGTGCCTTAAAATATACAACTGACTTGTTACTTGCCCAAATCAACTGAAAGACTCTCCTTCAGAAATTAGTTTTATTGCCACATGTTGTAAGCTCAAAATTGCTCTCAATGGTTTACAAAGAACACATTCTGCATTAGGAAACAACTGATCCACACTAAAGTTAGTAATTTTTTTTTAACCACTGTGTTGATGTGAGAATTATTTTATTCCTCTAAACCTTCACATGAAGGTTCACATGAAGTGCTTTCTGACTTTGGTGCTACCCACAAGTGGAATGGGGTAAAGATTTGATAAGGTTCAAAACTGAATGCAAATTGGACTTTTGCAAAAGCTCAGTATGAAAAAGTGGAAAGAGTTTACATGTAAGGTAGCAATGGCAGCCAGTCTTAACTTCTACCCTTTGAAAGGAAGGGGTCAGATAATTCAAGATTTGAGAAGAATTCAAGAACACTGAAAAAGTTTTTCTGTACTCATGTTATAAATATGACTTTCTCTGAAAAGCTTTCCTTGGTGTGATGCTTGGATTGTGAGGGTCTAGGCATTCTCAAAGAATAGTGCCAATTCCTAACCTGCGTGCAAGTATTCTTTTGGCCTGTCCTTAGGGCTTCTTCCCTTATGTGCTTAGGGGAAGATATTGGCATTGGGCAGCTGTATAATCTGACAGACTTTCATCATGTTCAGGAATCCTTAGACTGGAAAATAATAGTAGTTAACACTTACAGAATGGTTGAGGTTGGAAGGGACCTCTAGAGATCATCTAGTCCAACCCCTCACTCCAGCAGGGAGACCTAGAGCACAGGCACAGGGTGGCAGCCAGGTGGGTTGGAAGATCTCCAGAGAAGGAGACTCCACAACCTCTCTGGGCAGCCTGTGCCAGGGCTCTGGCACCCTTACAATAAATAACTTCTTCCTCACATGAAGATGGAACTTCCTGTGTCTTAATTTATACCCATTACCCCTTGTCTTGTCGTTGGCCACCACAGAGAAGAGTTTGGCCCCATCTTCTTTATGTTCTGCCCTCAGGTATTTGTACATGTTATGATCCCTTCTCAATCTTCTCTAGGCTAAACAGGCCCAGCTCGCTTAATCTTTCCTCATAAGATAGACGCTTCAGTCCCTTAATCATCCCTGTGGCCCCATGGTTGACACTTTCTAGATCTTCCATGTCCCTCTTGTGCTGAAGAGCCCAGAACTGCACCCAATACTCCAGGTGCAGCCTCACCAGAGCTAAGCAGAGGGGCAGGATCCCCCTCCTTCAACCTGCTGGCAACTCTCCTTCTGATGTAGCCAGGATCCCATTGGCCTTCTTGGCGATGAGGGCACATTGCTGCCTCAGGGTTGTTCCTCCCCAGCAGCAGGACCCTGCACTTGTCCTTGTTGAACCTCAAGTGGTTCCCCTCTGTCCAACTCTGCATCCTGTATAGGGCTCTCTGAGTGGCAGCACAGCCCTCTGGAGTGTTGGCCACTCCACCGAGTTTGGACAATGGGACAGAGTGCACCCTCAGCAAGTTTGCGGATGATACCAAGTTGTTGAGGAACAAGTTGAACAGCACTGGGCCCAGCACTGACCCCTAGGGGACATCACTGGCCAAAGGTCTCCAACTAGACTCAGTACCATTTATCACAACTCTATTCACCTGGCATCATTCAGATCCTCTTGATCTGTGTGCTCTGACCAGCTGAAACAGCTAAGGAATCAATAGCCAAATCATTACTTCTGTGTATCTTTAATAAACATCACATTTAGACTTTCTGTGTGTACCCCTTCCCTGTGGATAACTTCTGGAGCTAGGTGTATGTAGTGACTTCCACTTGCCCTTTACTTAGCGACTTCTCATTACTCAGTTTGCATAAAGCTGTTGCTGAAGTCAATGCGTTATAACTAGCTGCTGGTATTACATGTGTGTCTGGGGATCTTTTTGTGTATCTTTTTGGTGCAGGCTATATGAGGAGAGCATTGTCATTTAGCAATTTAAATGTAACAACACATTAGCTTCTTGGCTTCTAAAGATGTACATTGTGAATCTGCTTTTTTAGTGTAACTGACTCTGGCTTCTGATTTCTCACTTAACAAAACAGATTAAGCAGTGCTGTAACTCTTTAAGAAGAAAGACTAGATGGGAGCAGCAACTGTATCTCTCTACCATGTGTTATGCTACAGGGAATGTTGGTCAGATCACATGACTGAAGTTTTTTGGTCTTGCTTTACTGCTATTGAGGGATGAATTTTTCTTGGATGCGTAAGCATGTTTGGGGCAGAACTATTTCAACATCCTGGAATTTGTAGTGATTTTTGTCTTCATTTGCTCTTTAAAAACATAATTTCCTTTCTTGAGGGTTGAAAATATTTCAGGATGAATATGTGTAACTAGCTGAAGTGTCAGATGCTTAGAACATGCTCACGTTTACACTGACACCATCTTCTGAAAACTTTAGATTTCTGAAATTTCAGATTGAAATTTTCCATGCCAAGCCCCTTTGTAAAGACATCAAAGGAGCTCTTAGTCAAATATAGAATGGTTCTTAAATAAGGATTTTTAGCTCAATGAATGGTTTTACTCTAATAACCAAAATAAAATGAATGTTGAGTAGGGTTGCTCTGAGCCTTGGGATTTATCATAGGGCACAACTGAACCATCAGCTGAGAATAATAGGCAGTAATGGCATGAAATAATGAGCTTATAGCCAGTACTTTAAATATCTAATTATCTTAGCTTGTCTTGTAAGATGAATTTCTAAGTACTTTTCCCAGTCCCTTAGATAACCAGAGAGGTAGTCTCCATTGCACTATAAAACTGCTTGCACAGCCCATTTCCTGCTAACTCCATCAGGCCAGTCATCTAATACAATAAGAAATCATTTATTTTTTCATTGAGCTCAATTACTTCAGTACTTTAAACCTGCGGTCTGAACAGATAAGGGATAGCTTTAAAAAGCTAACAGTCAGGAACAAAACAATGATTGGCCTCTAACACATCTCTTGCTGGTGATAATTACCTATGTATGAATGCTTTGGTGTGTGTTTCCAGTTAGCCTCAGATCATTCAGGTTCTGTGTTTACCTCTTAGCTAGCTGTGTTGTTTACAAAGCCAAACTTAGAGCATTTTAAGCATCCTGTCCAGATCTTATCAAAACACTTACCTACTTTGAACTTCCAAGGCTGGAGTAGAAAATAGTTGCAAAGAAAAGAGACATCAGCTCTGGAGTGCCTAGCTGAGTCACTTGCTGTCGGAAATGTGTAAAGATGTCTATCCAAACAATCTTCTGTAAGCATGTGACATGAGCACTGTGACCAGCACAATTTCCACATTTCAGGGCAATGAGTGATTCATGAGGATGTCTGCAGTGCCAGACACTATTTGGCCATGTGGTTTTGGTTTTCCCCTCTCCTCAGTGAGGGACGTGCGTTCTACCTCTGAATCTGGTAGTCCCCTTATGGGACACTCTGGGGACAGAGCAGGCAACCAAAGTACACAGCAGTTGCTGAGAAGGCTTTGTACAAGACCTGGAGTGTAAAGAGCCTAGTGTTGGGTGCTTTTTAGTGTGTCCTGTCCTTGTATAGGTGCACTTGAGCCCTCCCGGAAATGATGGCCTCCTGCCTTGCTGCCCATCCCATCCTCTTGGCTTCAGCAACTTCACTGAAGGGCACTGAGCACTTCATTGTCTCACCTGGGAGACAGCAGGGCTTGTCCGGCATTTTTTGGCTATGTAAACTGTTTGACTGTGTCCTGTGCTGTCCCCCTGTAGCTCTGGAGGATGAGTGATACACAAGCAACCATGTCCATCCACCTTCCTCTTTCTCTTCAACCATCCAGACAAATTTAATGGAACATGGAGCAGTGGAAACAAACTTAATGGAACATGAATGTTCTCATTCACAAAATTGTGAATATTGAAGGACACTAGGAATGACTGGAAGACTTTAGCCCGTAAGAGAAAGTGTGATATTCAAAACATGTGGCAGGAGCAATGGGAGTAGCATATAATAAAAGTGCTTGTGAAGTGTTCAATTGAATTTGAAAGTGCTTCAAGTCAGATTGAAGAAATCCTCTGCAGCAGGAAGGCCATATAAAATTATATCCTTGTTGACCTGTTTAAAAAAAAAAAATTCTCTAGGCAGTTGTTCAGATAGAAATATGTAAAGTATAAGGTTTAATTCTACTTGTTTGTCGTCTTGAGGAGAGGTTGCAACAAGGCTACTAGCCAAGAGACTGCAAAGGGCAGGAAGAGGGCTGCATATCACCTAACCACTGTAAGAAAATGGAGAGATCATCACTAAAAATATGTAGTGTGTGTGTGATAAATGCTTGGGCCTGACCTATGCAAGAAAACATACAAGCGTAGTTGAACCAGGGGAGGTTCAGCTTAGATATTAGGAAAATTTTCTACACAGAAAGAGTAGTCAAGCACTGGAACAGGCTGCACAAGGAAGTGGTGGAGTCACCGTCCCTGGCCGTGTTCAAGAAGATGAGGTGCTTACGGACATGGTTTAACAGGTATGGTGTTCAGAGGTTTACAGTTGAGCTCGGTCTTGAAGGTCTTTTCCAACCCTAATGATTCTAGGATAGCTCAGTTAAACCTTACTCCTGTCCCCAAGGGAAGTGGCTGTCAAAATGCCAGCTAGGTTGTAACTATGCTAAAGGTTAAGTGAACACTGAAGGCAAGCTGCACTTGGTTTTCATCCTCCTCATTTCAGGGTTGGTGCTTCTAAACTATGGTCTTTAAACAGCTAAGAGGCTGTTGGATTGAGATTTAAGTGCATGAGAAGTGTTAAGAAAATCCATTTGCTATGCTATACAGCAATAAACATACATGATTTTTCAAAAGTTTCATAGATAAGAGGTGAAAATCATGGTACCAGAAGGCTGAGGCATGGGACTGAGTGAAGGCCATGTATTGGTGCTGTTTTCCTACTTGAATTCGTGCTAGAGTATGAGAGAAGTTCAACTGGGGAAGAGAAGGCTCTCACAAAGACACTAGCAGAAAAAAAAATTATCACTTATTAAAAACAATTAACTTGTTATGCACTAAAATAGTTTTCTTCTAAACATAATTTCTGCTTTTAACAGTAAAAGACCAAGAGGATAGAGAACTGTTTTATTGTTGTGACTATGGGCATGAGTCAATGTCAGATTGCAACCCTAAGTACAGTTATAGCTTTATTTGCTTCTGTAATCTCCTTTCTTGTTTGCTTTATCTTTTTTAGGTGGTCTTTCTACCACTTTCAAGAAATTGGTTCCCAATCAGCATACTAATCACTTTATAATAAAGTCACTGCCTGGAAATAAACAAGACTGAAAGAGCAAATTCTTGCATGTGGGAGTCTGTCGCTGTAAGATTCCAGTTCTCCCATTTTTCCCTGTTTGATTTGTGCTCTTCCTACAGCTTACCTCGTCCCCAGTTTAGCTCACTTGAGAGCTGGAATATTGGGTCGTGCTGTAGCAGTTGCCAAGCAGGCATCAGAGCTTGCAGGACTAAATAGTTTAGTTCTTTATTAACTTGATGGGTTATTACCAGCAGGGGAATATGGCTATATCTGTGCAGAGCATATCTTAATAAACAGGCCTCTCTGATAACTCTGTTCTTAGTAATGTGTGACTTCCCTGTGAATCAATTATTTTTACAGTTTCAGTAGCATAAACAGTGTTCTAGAAATAATGTTCACAAAGTCATCAGAAGAACAACAAGAGCTGAAAGGAAAGGAATTGGCTTAATAGTTAAAGCTTTGATCTGCAATTTCCCTTTGCATTACATGGAGAGGAAAGTTATTTTTTTCCTGTTTGCTTGCAAAAGGCTTAAAACTGAGACCTGGTAACTGAGAACTTGTTGTGCCTTCTGGTGAATAGGGCATACATGTATGTATGAGTACTTGGGTTAGTTTTCCTACTGGTGCTTGTGGAACGCCAAACGCGTGGCTCCTGCATGGCTCTCCTACACATACCCACTGCGCTATAGTGACAAATATTTCCAGAATGCACTAGCCAAATGGGAAGACCTGAAGGTAGCGTGGGACTGTGACACATCTGGCTCCATCTTGATGATTTATTCCAGCTGAATCAAATGGGAGACTCCTAAATTGATTACAAAGGCTCCATTGTAATGATACTAGGGCCATTCATGGTGATCGCAGACAGCATTCTGGTCGAGTTAATTCGGAGTTTGGTTTGGATTATCAAAACTCTGCGACTTTCAAAGGCTTACTGTGTTAGTTTCAACAAATGTAAAAGGCAGACTTGATGAGTATGTGAAATGATCTTTTTCCCTGTACCAAGAAGTCCACAACTGAGACAGCAATAAACACAATTTTTACTGAATAAAAAAATCACTTTTGAATCCTACATTAACCTTGTCCATCCCAAACAGTCTTCTCATTATAGATGTCAGCTTCTGCAAAATTGAATTAGTTACTGAACTACAAAGTTGATAAATTTGAGTCACTTATATTAAGTTGTATTGCTCAGTTGTTTTTTTATCTCCACTATTTGGACAGTTTTCTTGGTTCAGCACACTACTTTTGGCAGAAAATGAGGCTGGCTTTCATTTAAAGCTCCCAGAAGCTAGCATGTGAGTGAGAACCAGTGAGATATAGTATGTACTTGTTTTAAAATACTCAATGAAAATATAAATCATTGGAAGCAATTCTGTTGTTTGCAGTTCTCAGAAAAGCTCACCCTTTTTCAAGTCTGTAAGGTCACATTTTGTATTGACATCATTCCTTTTAATGTAGACATTGATTTTAACTTAAAAGACTTGACTTTAACAACAAAGGACAGGGTTTTAGCTAAAATGAACTCATGCCTTACAAAACAAGTAACTGATGACCACAAAGGCAATAGAAGGGCTCCCATATGGAGATGTGCCAATGTTTTTGATACAGCAGGAGCATGATGAGATGCTTAAAAGCTTTGCAAATATTCATGCATATTCATCTGCCTGTAACTTTACTAGGGCCTCCCGCTTACCTCAAGTGGAGGACACAGTAACTCGTATTTTTAATAGGAGTAGGTTTTGGGGTGTGGGGGTTTATCATTGTTTTCTGTGACTTTTATCTGGCCAACTCCTTTGGGCATTCCTGTTTTCTGGTGCCCTTTGTCCTGACACATGTGTAAGCCTGGTCAACAGAAACTGGTGCACCAAGAAAAGCAATAGTGGCTTTCTGCGATGTGGTTATTTGCCAAAGCTCTGATCTGTTTCTGTTTAATGTAATAGAAGCAGTTAAGCCTAAGAGAAGAGGAGAATTAAGGCCATAATAGACTTACAAACCTCTTCTCTTCCTGGCATCAATTCCTTTTTGTAAGTGGTGAAGTTCATATGAGCCAGCAGCTTTGGCTGCAGCTTCTCCCTAATCCTGCCTGCTTTGTGACTGTGCCCGCAGGTGTCGCACTGCTGAGCGCCAACCAAAGCGTTTCCTGCGGGACGTGCAGTTAAGTCAGCACAAGTTAATCATGCTGATGCTTAATTAAAAAGTTAGCACTTCTAAGATGAGCTGAAATCACTTTCTGGAAGTGCATGGGCAAAGGTCCAGGGGTCTGGGCACAGTTGGGACCTGCTGATGAAGAATGGAGGGAGGGTGACATCTGGCTCAGTGCTTTCTTAATGAAAGTTTTATTTTTTTGGTGTCTTGAGTGGAAGGAAGCTTTAATATTTTTGAAATACTCTGCTGTTATTTTCTAGCAACTAAAATTCCCCCAAACTTGCTTCAGAGTAGAGTTTTGAAGGCTGTTTAACTTGTTTTTTTTTTTTAAATGACTTTCTAAATTGAGATTAAATAAATCATAGTGCAGTATGGGCCTGGAAGCTACTAGGATCTTGAACAAAGGTATAGGATTAAAATACATGTATGTTCAGGATGTATTTGTAACTAGTATTAAATTGGGTCCTTCAAGCTCCTTGACTTGCTTTCTCATTCTTAGCCCTGGTTCAGATCCATAGAAGGGACATAAGGACACTGTATAACGCTTCCTTATTTGCCTTCAATCTGAGCAGGCTGCCAAACAAATACAGAGGTGGCTTGTGTCAGAAGGGAACCTCATTTTTGTTATGCCTAAATTGAGCCGCTTCTGTTTTTGTTTTGTCTTCTCTTGCTCCACATCCAAGTCAGAGCTAGAGCAGGAAGGCAGGAGGTATACTGGGGAGGGATTGTGAAAGCCCAGGGAGAAAAGTGCCAAGGTATTTTTATAATCTCAGTTATACGTAAGCCCCACATGATTATCCTGCAGCGCATTTCTGTGTGGAAGGTAAGGGCTGCACCACTTGCTAGTGCACTGTGTTAAACTCGTGTGCCTGGCTCCAGGTTGCTTTGCAAGCCTGTAGCTGTTGGTAATAAAAGCTGAGATTCCTCATACCTGGAATCTGTTAAGTTCCTTTTAGCTTATGCATGCAGGCATTGAACCCTTTCCCCATAAACTTCTGCCTCTCAAATGTGTGGCAAGGGGTGATCCATTCTCATGTACAAGATTAGTCTGTATCTGAGTTTGCAGTGAAAGGTGGAACAGCTGAGCTGCTTAAGTCAAAAACAAACTGGAAGCAAAGAATCCAGCAACCAGAAAAAAACCTGGGCTCCTGCATATGAAAGCTAGTCATGAATTTCAAATGACTTGAGCTCAACTTAATTTGGATTTGTAGTCCTAAAACTCTGGTCTCCTAGGAGTTCTAGCAATTATACAGCTTTCTGTGCATGTCAAGGTTTTGTTTTTGACATCTTAGTTTGTCTGCTCAACTCTTAACACGTGGTTACTGTTTAGTCATCAGACAATTCTTACAGAGTTGCTATCTCACTGATACTGATATTAAAAGCCATGAATATCAGGTGCCAGAGCAGTTCTACCCCATAGTTGGTCTATTTGTCTTATGCTTTGTTAACTGGACTTTATAAAGTTATTGCTGTTAAAACTTCTGAAAATAAACAGGTCTTGGCAAAGGAATTACTAGTGAATTAAGTTACTTTTTTTTTTTTTTTTTTTTTTTTTTGAGGGGAGGGAGCACTTGAGGTCTATTTCCATTTTAATGGCTACATTTTTCTCTTAGCTTGCCAATTCAAAATAAGGTTACCAAAACAAGGTTAAATTTAGTGAAGGAGCAATACAGGTTCAGGATTGTGAAGGAGCTGAGTGAGCTAGAGCTAAATGCCATATTATGGCCCTAGTTCAGTGCCTTCCAAGTGAGACACTTCTGACTTTCTACAGACATCCAAGACAGTCTTTCATTAATACTTCATATGATCCTGTTTCCCTGATTATCCACAGGTAGTCTTTCTTGTAGAAATGTTAAAAATATTTAATTGGATTTAAAACAGGGTTCAGATATGAAGCCAAGTATGTTTTTCCAGGTTCTGTATTAGAACCACAATGTGGACAATAGATTCTGTTTTTTTTTTTTTCTTTGTCTCGGATCTGGTAAAGGCAGGCTGAAACCCCCCATGGCCCTCATTGCATAACATCTAGAAGTTGAAAGGGATCCAGCTCTGGGATTCTGTCTAATCCCAAGAAAAACTTAAAATGTCATCCTTGAACGTAGTCCCCAAAAGGAAGGGGAGGGGACTTGGCTGTGAGATCAGTGCGTTTTGTGGTTGTTTTTTTGTTTAAGCTGATGAAAAGTAAATAAAAAAATTACTAGGGGATTGTTTTGCATGCAGATGGTGCTTATATTGCTGGCTTCTAAAAGCCTGTGCCTGCTAGTGCTGAGGTAAGCACGACCTCAGCGCTGGGTTGGCTCAAGCCAGCACTGCAAGTACTATTAAATAATGATAGAAGAAACAGTGTAAATACACCTTCAGAAATCTAAGCTGCATGTAGTTGTATATACACAGTAAAATTTTTAGACTTCAGTAATGATAGCTCTAGTTATATATTTTTTCCTTATTGTTATGTGCACCATATATGCACACAAACCAGTTAATCCTCTTCTCCAGGTAAAATGACTGTTTACCTCTTGTTCCTGTTAGACTGTTTGGGCTACTAGAGGAAAAAAAAAAAAAAAAAAAAAAATCATGTGACTTTCCTCCAAAAGTCCTTGGGCTACCTCCTTCCAGTTTAGTCTCTAGTGTTTCTCCATCTTATGTTCTGACTTTCAAGTAACTTTCAAGACTGAGAGCTAAATTCTTTATCCTGAAGCTTTCTGTATTCAGGATGACAAATGATGCTTGACCAAAAATTTGGGGTGCTTGGCTTGTGGCCTGTCTGGATTAG
Source organism: Microcambeva ribeirae (assembly GCA_035222435.1). NCBI lineage: Eukaryota > Metazoa > Chordata > Actinopteri > Siluriformes > Trichomycteridae > Microcambeva > Microcambeva ribeirae. The sequence continues at coordinate 18,027 of JAYECN010976763.1, forward strand.
GTGCCAACTTAGGCTGAAGGGCTGTTGTTGCAGTGCCTGAGACTTCCCCAGTAAAGCAGGTCACCGCCACAGGGTGCATTGCTCCTGTGACAGCAGCTTCGTTTTAGCTGTTGCAGACTTTTCTTAGGCAAGTCATTTATGAAGATATTTGTATTAACTGAAGTTGGGAGGGACTCATATTAACTTGGGGTTGGTGAGGTTTCATGCATGTCAGAGCAGCTGAAGCCTGAGGGAAAATATTCCAGCTGTGAGGACTCCCGCGCCGTCTGTTCTTGCTTGGGCTGCTTTCATGGTTTGATGCAGCACACTGAGTAATGAGTATCATTCTACAAGAAAAAGTCACCAAAATAAATAGTTATAAATATCTTATTTTGCTTCGGATTTGCAGATGCATCAGGGTACATTCCCTTTAGGGTTTTTGAAATGATTTTTTTTTTTCTTGCCAGATATGAGAACCAGCACAGCTGAAAAGAGCTTAGATACAAAATAAAAATAAGCTGGAACACCAAACTTAAGATTTTTCGGATTCTTCACATAGCTGAATATGTTCCCCAAATAGCGAGCTCAAACCAAAACCAGTAATTCTGACATTGATCAGTCTTCTATAATGTAGATGCTATAGTGAATTACACTACACGAATATCTTTCATATTAGCAAAATATAGGCAAGTTAGTAATGCAGAATACAGCTGGTGAAAGTTAATATATTTCAATGATGTTATAGTAGTTCGGATCCAGTGAGACTGGATGGCTATTAATGCTAATTTTATGATTTTGCTCAGAGACTTATTGCTAATGCGTGTGCTTTTGATTATTACAGGAAATCTATCAGTGGTGTGGCTCAGCCTGCAATAAATATGAGCGTCTGAAGGCTACTCAGGTTGCCGTTGGCATTCGGGACAACGAGCGGAATGGAAGGTCCCAGCTGATTCCTGTGGAAGAAGGAAGCGAACCCGATGGACTTATAGAGGTAATGGATATGCAACTCCTGCAATCGCTGAAGCTGTGATCAAAATGCTCTTGTGGCTCAGGAGCTAAATGGGGTTGGGCTCAATCCTTGTGTCCTTCGAGGAGTCGAGGAACTTGGGGTGAGCTTGTGGGAGGGCAGTCAACTATACTGCTTGGGTTAGGAGGGAAAAGAAGCATAAAGATGCTGGGCGTTAGAGTCTGAGATAATTAACCACCCCAAAATACTCTTCTGAAGACTAAACACTTGCATTTTTGGATGAGCCTATAGGTGACTGGATTAGCATAGTCAGGTATGACCTGTACTGTTGTCTCCTCCATATGAGGAAAGAGCAGGATCGTGGTGGAACAATATAGAACAGCTGAAAGTACAGTGTTTTGGATGCCAAAAAGTGCAGCAAATTGCACAGGATTGAGCATGCAGCTTTGCACCCCCCCGCCCCACCAATGCCAGCTCTGCATATAGCTTCTAGTGAGCCCCTTTCTCTTTATGTTTAAAAAGCTTAATTATAAAAAAAAAAAAAAAAAAAAAAAAATCCCCAAAAACACTTGGGTTTCAGAACTGAACAGAGGAGGGTGCAAAGCAACCCTCACATTTGTTATTTTCAGATCTTGTGAAAACTAACTAGCACTGATTTGTGGCAGTCCATATACTAAGGACATTATCATTGGCATTTACATACTAAGTTTAGCTTTTTCCATTCCTTCCCTAAAGAGAGGAAGGAAGAAACAGGGGTCATAAAGCAGTCCTTTGGTAACATGGAAGATGCACAGTTGACACAATACTATCTTGTACTTCAGAAATGCTTCAGGAAGCAATGTTAATGGTATAGGCAGGTATGCTATTATTTTTTGATTTTTTTGCTGTTTTGCCACCTGAACTAGTAATCGCCTAAGTAGAAAGCATGACAGGTGCAGAGCCTGCACTCTGTGGGCCAACTAGGCTTGAGGATGCCCTTGTATGATCCACCCATCTGCTTGCAGAGGTGTCGTGCCTGTGGCTGCCGGTGTAGGGAGGCAGGGGAGGAGGTGTTCAGCTCGTTTACATTGTGTGGAAGAGCAGAACCCCTCAGCCTATATTTGGCTCTTGATCTCCTTGCATAGACTTCTCAGCTTGACTCTGATCAGGGGTATAGTTTACATCAACAGTCTTTATGGAAACAGCACGTGTTAGCTGAGACTGAGCCCCAGCTTCTTGCCCCTCACCTGACGTTTGAAGTGGCAGCCTGCTGCAGGATGTGGACCATGGCTTGGTGGCACCATGGCCCCGTGCCAGCACAATCCCTGGGCAGCAGCCTCCTCCTGCCCAGCCCACCTTGGAGCTTACACTTGGGGCTCTCTGCAGGGTGGCTGATGTCTCGTCTGCATGTTGGGAGTGCTGATCAGAACTGCTGCACTTTGCACTTCTTATCGGAGGTTGCAGTTGCAGGTGCAAATTCAGCCTTCTGAGCAGCAGCAGCAGCAGCAGCAAGGACATGGGCCCGCTGCAGAGCTGGCCATCAGCAGCTGGGCTGTTTGCCCCTTGAAGGCTACGAGCCACACGGATATGACCGTCTGCCACGTCCCTCTGCTCGCCAGGCTCCTACTCGGCTGTGTGCGACTGTAGCAACCTTGACACATGAGTAAGAGCAGGAAAAATGGCAAGGTTGCTTTTTTATTTTGTAGCATGTTGTTACTTCATCAGGGAATAAATCTTTTCTTGGCTTGCCCAGCAGTGTATGAGAAGAGTTTCAACTTGTTCTTTTGGGCTGTGAATGCAGAGGGAAGACGCGTGTTGTTTCAGGGCAAGCGGCTTCGCTGCCTTTGCTGCCAGCCTAAAAGTGAGTCTGGCTCCAGTGACTTTGTGAGCAGCCAGGGCCTGCTTGCCAGCTGGACAGCCTTGCTCTGGGATGTCCGCACAACATTGGTGAAACCTTCTGCAAAACAGCCCGGAGGAGGGCTGAGCAAACACGTAAAGCCCATTAATCCCGTTTCTGCTTAAAATATATCCAATTTTTTGCCGCCTTCATTTTGATTTCTCCCTGTTCCCACAAAATCCTCTCTGACTCGCCTGACTTGCTTAGGCTGACTGCTCTGAAAATACTGCACTTGCTTATTCCCTTGGGATCTCAAAGTGTGGGCAAGGGGAGACGTGGTGCCAGTCCGTTCCCTAGAGGACACATGAATAAAATGAGTGGTAAGGCACAGTAGCCCACACCACAGTGAAGCATCTGAGAGCATATTTACTGTAACAGGCCGATTTGACTATCCTGGCAGCCGTGCTTGCTCTTCAGATATCAGGTTATTATTTTATTTTTAGTTATTTGTTTGCATTGCCGGCTGGATTTGGGAAATTCAAGAACTGTTCTTTTAGCTGTGGTAACTAGTTATCTTGGGTGTAACTATGCTATTGAGTATACAGGCATCACTTGTCACTTGCAGTAATCCCCAAAGCTTAAGCTTCAGTGCCGTCAGAAATTTCCTTTTCTCTGATTCTAAAAGTACTCAGTTCTTTCCGGGGTTCTGCTATCCCATACTGCTTTCTCTCCAAAAACATGACAGTGCACTAAGTTTTTCCAAAGCAAACATCACAGGACATGCCCAAGGAAAAACAGACTGAATAGTCTTTTGTCCAGAAGTAAGAATAACACTGAAGTCAGAGCCGCAGAAACTCTTAAATCCTGTTTAGGTACCCACCTCCTACTGAAAAGCAGTATTTAACCTTTTAATTTCTGTGTGTTTGCTTAATTTATCCTTGTGCATCTTGCCTCATGTGACTTAGCTCGTGACTAAGCTTATCAAGGCTTGCCACAAAAGTGAGCTTATGAAGCTGCAGAATCAGCTGGTTTGGCAATTTATTCACTAATCTGGTTTCTGATAAATGCAGAACGCTGCCAGAACTGTGAAAGTAAGGAAAGCAGGAAGTGTATATTGGTATTAATTTAATAAGCCAATAGTTTGGAAAACTAAGGATAAAATGGGCCAAGATTGACATGTATTTGAACTTTTGGTTATTTGGACTAGAAATCTAGACCTGGATTTTTGCCCTTCATCTTTTGGGGCACCATACACCATTAACAGCCCAACTAGTTAAGCAAGACTGTTGTGTCTGCGCACCGCCACTGAGACGATCTACAGATCCTGCTGGATTTCTCCTGATCTCCTACTCACACTCAGGAAATCTGACATTTCCAAAAAGCTCAGGTCTGTGGGAGGTGTGCAGAACATCTGAGGTGCTACAGGAATTACCAGAACTCTTCTGCTGGGAAGATGGGGCTGAAAGTTTCCCTACAAACACACTGAAGGCGTCCTTCAGTTTGGTTTCACATCCCTGTTTGCAGCTTACCTGCAGTGCTGAGCAGTAGGTTTAAATAAGGATTGCTGCCCTGGAAATGTGAAAAATAAACCAACCACCTTGGGCAAACCGCAGATGTTGACGCTCAGTAACTGTGGTGGCTGTCCAGTCACGGCCATATGTAGTAAAGCTAACGAGCTGCCAACTCTATTTTGGTTTTCACGCATAAAAAGATGCACAGTTACTCATTCTTGCTGAATCGTGGGCCTCAGTGTTCCAGTTCTGTTATGCAGAAACTTTTAACCCCATGGAACCAATCCAAAAATAGGTCTTAGCAATGCTTGAGTCAGTTTGGTCACCCTAGAGTGACCACATTAGCGCTAGAATTAATGACTTTTTTAGTTTCAGAGTTTGTGTGTGTGTGTTTGGTTTTGTTTTAAACCAGAGGAATGCTAAACATATGGTTTAGAAAGCAATGCAGGACTGAAGTCTGCTAGGGTCTGCTTCTAGCCCCATTGGCTAATGTATCCTTGGGCATAGCAGTAGAGTTCTGGTACTGATTTTTTTTGTCCCTCTGACTCTTTCCAGCGGTAAGCAGGCATTTTTCATCATAGCATCTGTGTGCACAACACTTGCTGGGTGCGTGCACCACTGACGGCACCTGCGGTCTGCGAGTGCAAGCGCAGCCCCAGCTAGCAGTGCTCAGAACTGACTTACGGTGGTAATGTGAATGGCCCAGCATTAAACTCGTTAGTCATTGTCAGGCTTGAATATCAGCTCCAATTCTGAAGAGGAGATAAAAGCTAGGAAAGTAAACTAACAAACAAAAAATTCCCCTGATTTTACCGCTCAGAAGAATTCTGAGAAATGGTGAATGCACTGAGTGCTTGTCCGGGTACCCCTTTTCCTTTCTCCAGGGAAGTTATTGTCAACCTTATGGCAAATGGAAGTGCAAACTCTGCCTCTCTTTGTTTGGCTGGTATGAGAATGGCAAATTCTCATGGGAAGGGGAAAAAAAAAAAAATCAAATATGTCTATTTTTGGAGAAGTACCTAGTCAGTCAGCAAAGAAGCTGCTTGTAATAATTCATGCGACAGATACACAGCTGTAAGCCACTTGAGGGAAAGACGTGTACCAGGCCTTGCTGTAGTATGGTGCCTCTAGGGAGGAAGTAGCAGAGGAAGACAAAGGCTCAGCATGTTTCTCTTAAAATATTCGGGTAATTTGAAATGTTAGTCATCCTTAAAGATTTTTAGATTGCCGTTACTCTGTTGCAGTACTGACTACGCAGACTGATTGCCTGTGATGGCTTTTAAATAGCTTGGGCATCTGTGACGTTTGGGTTGTTATAGAGCAGAGCTGTTTGCCTTGTATAAGAGCCAACAGAAAAAAAGAAAAGGCAAGATAAACCGATTTTGAACTAAACTAAATATTAAGCCTGCATATGTCATATGTATTTAACGTGGCTAATGTTCAGCTACCACTTTGCAGGATGGCACTTCTTTTAATGGTCAAAGCTGTCGGATTTTTCGGGTAACACTGTTTTACTGTTTCTCTTCAGATCGTTGTCTGAAAACTCCAGTTCTTGGTAGCATGTGGTTGTTTGAGGTTTTTACTGCTGAGACTTTTGACTTTTTTTTTTTTTTTTGGCCAGGGTTTTTAATGTTATGATTATTGAGAAATACATGTGACAGGCTGTAAAACCACAAATAAATGAAGGACCATGTTAGTACACACCTTTGAAATCATTCTTCTGTCTTTAAACAAAAAAGCCGGACCTATCATTTGCAGCTGTCGTGTGCCTGCCTTTGTTTAGTGTGTTCAGATATAGTGCAAACTCGCTTTTCATAAAAACTATGTAAATATTTGATTAGTTTATTTTCTCTTTAAATATTGAGCAGTAGAAGGAACCTTTTCCTCCTTCCTGACAAAGGAGGGAGGAGAAAAGCTCCTAATAAATGCTTTATTCTGCAAATTCCTCAAGGCCGTGGCGTTCGGTGCTTGGTTTTGCCTGTGCTGCGGATAAGTGTTGCGGAGCGGTGTGGGAACAGCTCCATCGGACGGCAGTCGGGCACACCTTTCCACCCGGGTAGCTGGAAGGGGACTGGGGCCGTGACACCGGGCCGGGTCGGCCACGTGGATGAAAGTCTCGAGAGCACTGAAAGGGTCCCTCAGAAATGTTCCCGCAAAGGCTGCATCGCTCTGGAGACTCAAATAAAGCAAAAACGACTTTAATGCAAGGCTCTGGCAGCCTTTGACTCGATAGATGGCTGGGCCTGCAGACTGGAGCAGGAAGAGGAGGAGGGAGGAGCCCCTCCTTCCCTGTTAAATTCAAGCCCTGGAACTTGTTTGCTGGGGAGCGCAGAAGCCTCTGCTGGGGGCCGGGGAAACGAGGGCTTGCTGCGGCTCGTGGCTCGCGCAGCCCCTGCGCCTTTGAGGCCGCGAGGCTGCTCCCCCGGGCGGGCCGAGCCGGGTCCGGCCGTGCCCGGGGCCGTCGCGCGCATCCCCGCAAAGGCCTCCAAGGGCTGCGGGTGCCTCGGCAAGGCCTGCTGTGCACGACTGGAGTGTTTGGTGCCGGTTCCTCTCCCAGGAGTCAGCAAAACTAACATATCTGCCCACGTAACTCTTTAAAAGCAAAAATTCCTCCTGCTGCTCTCAAACTATTAGTGTTTCTGTTAGTTTCTCTTGCTTTACTGTTATGAGGTTGGTCATGACCAAGAGGTTGACTTTTACATGCAGAGGAGAGGAGGAGAAGGTGGGGGGAAGGATAAAGGTGAGGCAGAAGAAGGAGGGATAAGTGCAGGCTGTTGAGGAATCCCTTCTTGTTAGGGATGAAAAACTGCTTAGCCCCATAACCTGTCTATGGTTTCAATCAAAGGCTGTGCATTATCTGAGCAATAGTCCAGCCTCACCTCTTCACTTGCAAGAAAATGCTCAGCATGCAAATACCTTAATGAAGTCGTATTATGCCAAATTATGTGTTGCCCTGGGAATATGTAAGCCAAAGTAATGTCATCAATTATCTAAATTGAGACCGTTGTGAAAATGGGCAAGCCTCACAGGAATTTTGTGAAATAAATTCTAGAAATAAATTTCAGTCCAAGTCAGGAGCAGCATAAGCAATCACGTATAAGGGAAAATGAAAGTTTTAAGAGAGTGGTGGTGATGGATTAAAGTAGTACTAATGCCCTGAGTGAAGACCCAGTTATGCGAATTCAGACATACATATAGAAGTGAGAGAGAGACTTAATTTTTCATGAAAATGTACAGATGTGAGAAACTTAGCAGGCAGGGAGAATAAAACTAATGCCACTCTACTGCAGACAGCATTCTCAGGCTGCGTTGAAACTGGGTCAGGTTTGCCTCTCGGGAAGGCAAGTATCCTTTTTACTTCACTGGTACTGCTCTGGAGAGATCCAGGTGCTGGCAAGAGCAGCAGGTGGGTCTTTGGATTCTGAGCAGCGCATAGGAGATTGTAAGATACGAACTCAAGGTATGAACTCCAGGGAAAGATACTGCATGTGCTTGTGCAACTTTCATGGTAGTAATCAAAGTTTAATCATTACACTGTTCAATTAAAATTTATGATGGATTATGAATGTATATATGAAGCACAGAAAACCCTATCACACTTGAGGGAGCCACTTGTAAGCTGTCAAAGCCACATGGCCTGTTTTCTTTCTAATTATTGAGCATATTTTTTTCATTAAAGGCAATGGCTTTCTGGTGAAAATTTTGAAGGACTCAGTGCTGCAACCTGTTCTCAGACAAATCTGCATGGCTTGGATCCTCAGCTGAACTGACTTGTGAAGAGCTGGGCTCATTTGTACCAGCTGAGCACGCAGGCCCGGTGTTTTCCCCAGGACTAAATGGGAATTCAGTGAGTGTTTTGCCTGCGAATGGAAGAAGCTCATTACTCATTAGTAGTACTGGGGCTCATTTTTGTAGTGCTGTAGCTTACCTGTAATGGTTTTCAAGCTGCAGTTTTCAATCTTCGCTGTTTCAAACTGGGTACCTAAATGATAGTGAGCTGAGTAGGAGCTGCAGGTGGCAAGTGCTTCTGAAAAAAAAAACAGGCCAAAGTTATTAAGTCTCTGAGCATGATTTTTTAGTGCCTACATTAGGAATTTACCACAGAAAATGTTCAGGCATATCATACTGTGTGGCAATGTTGCATGAACTAAATCGTTCATGAACGGTTCTAAGTAGATGGTTCATAACCCTGTAATTTCTTGTGCTAGAAAAGATGCCTATGTGCTAGGTATTTAAGTGGGTTTCTGAAGTCATTAAGAATTTCTGGGAGTATTTGCAATTAAATTATATCATGTCTCAGTTGTATTCTTTTAGGTGAGAAAACCACTCATCTTTGTTGTGTGTTCCTCAGCAGCTGTAGCGCTTGCAGGGTTACTGTGTTAGTCAATTATAATCTTATAATTACACATTAGAATACTAATGCAGTTTGTAATGGCTTTTTTCTTTTCTATGCCAAACTATCAAGAAATCAAGTGATGAAAAATGCTATAATTTTCACTTATTAAATGAGCATAATTAAGAGGACAAGGCCAAAGAAAAGAGCGTTAGCAGTTATTGCCCTGTGCTTTCTAGCACCGGGGAATTTCCTGGAGAAGAACTTAGAAAACAGAGTTTCTTTCTGAATGTAAAGGCCTTGGAGATACGGCGTTTCTGAATCCAGCATCTCTCTGGGAGAACTGAAAGGCGATTCTGCACTTTTTGCACTAGCACTTTTTGTACTTCCAGACATCCCCAAAGCCACGGAGTTTCTCTTTAAGGGATTTCTGTTGGTGTTGCCTTTGAATTTTTGTTAAATAAAAGTTCTACAATACAGCAAGGACTCAATCAGGAAGGCTAGGTAGTTTTTTTTCATAAGAAGTCTGTATGTGCAGAGTTTGGTGTTTCCTATCCGGGCATGACCTTTCCTTCCTTTGGTGCAAGAGTGTCAGTGCTCAGATGCTCCCGAAAGGAGGAATGAATTTGTTATAGCCCCATAGCACAGGCCTTTTCACACCTGGGCAAGGGTGAAGAACCAGCTCTACAGAAGAAACTGTTCTGCGAGTTTTAGGATCATTTAATTATTTCTGCCATCACTGATTGTATAACACTGTGCAAATGCGTAAATATTGTATTTACTACAGAGCAGGTTATCAGGGCCAGGATCTTTGCTTACGTAACTGCCTTTGAATTTGATACTACCTGGCTTTACCTGTAAAAATATGGGAGAGGTAGAATCGCAAGAGGGATTTGATCACTGTGGTTATCAGTGCTGCAACATCTAATTTTAAAATGTTGTAATCTACAGTCCTCCCCACCATGCTCCAAAAGTTTGGGGAGAAAAAAAAACACAGAAACCAACTTGCAGAGGGCACCTAAATTAGCAGGAGGAGAGCATTTTTGAAGAGATTCAAGTAGGACGCGTACTTAACAAGGTGAAAGAAACATTCTTGCCTGTTCTCCTGCTCTCTCTGTCCTACTAAATATTTAATTTTGTAAAGCTTCAGCAGGAGTCATTAGAGAAACCCTATCAAGATCAAGCTGTGCTTTGCTGTCCTGGTGATTAGGGCCCAAATCTGGGCTCTGTTTTGGACGCACGAGCCTGGGTGTCGCATCAGAGGGGATGCCCTCGTGTACCTCATGCCTTGAGCTCTTGGCGCTGGCAGTGCCGAGCGTGGGAGCTCAGGCAGTTGTCCCTCGGTACCGTGTTTCAGTGCCCTGAGCAGCCTGGGCCACCTGCCCGGCGCTCCGCTTCCCGGCGCGCGCGGGTTTGCCGGCGGGAGCGTGGGCTGCTGCTCCTCGGCAGCTCCCTGCTGTCCCACGTGGCATCTGCTGGGCTGCCCCTTCCCTTTCCCCTGCTTATGGTGCCTCAGCCCCTGCGGCGGCACCGTGAGTGTCTGGGCTGCCTTGGAGCAGCCAAATGCTCCTCGCTGGGCAAACTACTCAAAGGCGTCAAAGTTGTTGCTCTCAAGGCTGATCTGGACGCTTTTCCCGTGAACATCATATCCCAGGCCTGTTTTACAGAGTGGAAAATTCATGTTAGAATCTCGTTATCATACCAGGTTTGATACCCAAATTAGCCTGGACAGACATGCAAAGCTGCAAATATTTTATGAAAAGCTGCCAAAGCCTAATGCCCTATTTTTAAGAAGTTGGGCATAGAGCTTTGAATAAAATTATGATTTGCATTTGAAATTCCTCTGACAACAGAAACTGGATAAAAATGTAGGCTATAATTTATGCGTCAGAAGTGCCATGAGCAACTGATGCATTTCACTATTTTACAGCATCCCAAATGCATACAGATCAGGTTTAAATCTTAATTCCATAAAGCCCTTTTGATAAATTACATGGATAAAACCAAACAAACTGAGAAATGCCAGATACTGTTTAGTAACTTAAAAATATTTTTGCCCAATTCTCAATACTTCATAGTTTTTTCCATTTTGTTCTTCATCTCTGTGAAGGTCAGTGGGAGGTTTTCTGTTACAGGTGAGTGTGTAATGGCCTCTGTTGTTGCTGGAATTGCTTGTGATAGGCAATTTCAGCAGCTATCCTGCTATCTAACTAGAGGTGGTTTCGTGAGAGGTATTTTTCTGTGTGTGTGTGTGTGTATGTGATAGAAGTGTTGTTTTCCTGGAGAGCATGAATATTTGCTCTGATTGATGAAAAGAGCTTCAAGTGAGAATAACCAGACAAATAAATATATTCAGCTATCCATCATCTGACCACCATCAAAAGAAGCCTTTGCCTGGAGCAGAATCTCCCCTGGGCTGTTAGTGCTTGGCCACGAGCAGCAGTAGCAGAGCTGTTGGGACACGGGCCTGCAGGCAGCGCTTGCCGCAGCAGCGCCCGAGAGCCCTTGGCGTGGCAGAGCTTTGGCCAGAGCGGGTGCATTGGCACCCGGCTTGCCCACGTGGCTACCGACCACCGTATCCCTTCCTTCCTTTTTTCCCTTTTACTGGCTTGAGATTTGAGAAAGGAGTTTTGAGGCAATATTTATTCCAGGGAGACGCTCCTTGTGATACTCTATTCCATCTGGAATGTTAATAAAAACCCAAGTTCTCCTCTGTGTATGAGTTCAGCCAGTGGCTACGGTTCAGACCTAATCATCCTGCACTAAGGATTTATTCTTTGTCACTCAGGTGTAATCTGAGTTGGCAGGAGCAGAATATATTTGCTCGTGTCAGAGAGTGCAAGAAGGTGAATATTGAACTACTAACCCTGCTGCTTTTGCTAAAGCATTAAATAATAAAATATTTGAAGCCCCCAAGAGATGGGATGGGTTTTACATGAGCGGTAGATATCAGAAACTCAGAAACTTGCTTTATTTTTCACTTGCTCTCAGCATGTATAAAGAGGAATTTTTTTTTTTTTTTTTTTTGAGATTTGACCGCTTTGGATCACAGCCACAATAAATGGCTCAGTTTCAGATCCAGAAGCCCTCCCCAAGCTGTGTACAGTAAAAAGAAACACAAGCACAGGGCTAGTATGCGCAAATTCAGCTGTGTGAAACTGGTTTGCTCCTGGCAGGTGGCCTTACTTAACCTTCACCTGACACGTCCTTCAAGTGGTGTTTTCCCAGTCTGCCTTCCAGCCTCACCAAACTTCTTGCTCCCATTACATCGCTACTAAACATCAACTACTTTATGATGCTTATGAAGATGAAACTTGCTAAATTTCTTCTTTTGAGATGTGTCTCTGCAATTGTTTATACTGTCATATCCCTGCAGATTAGAAACTTTTTGTTTGTGACTTCTTCTATTCTTTTTTTTTTTTTTTTTTTCCTTTGAGGAATAAGGAGTGGGTTTTAACCTGTCGGGAAAAGCTTGGGCTCTGTGTTTTGCACTCCCCAAGAAAGGTGCAGGCAGGTAGAGAGAAGAGCTCGTGGCCATGGTGGAAAGTGGATCGTGGTTTTGGCCGGTGAGATGAGCTGCTCTGCGTGTGCCACGAGCAAACTCAGGCTCGAGCAGTTACCGTGCGGGACCTGCTGGTCTCCTCGTTAGAGCTGTGACGCCCTTGCGCGAAGCCGGCGGTGTCAACACAAAGCTTTAACAGAACTTGCTAAGAGAGCTTTCCAAACGCATACAGACGGGCTTCCTTGCGTTCACCCCCGCAGACAAGGTGCCAAGGGTGTAGTCAGTGGACGCGTGGGGTGAAACGCAGCGGCTCCGCACGCAGCCCCGGGGCCGGCGGAGCTCCCTCGGTGGGCGCTGGGCGCTCTGCAGCGCGCGCGCGCGGCGGGGGAAGCGCCTCACAAAACGTGCCGCGGTTTGGCCCTTTGCCCTTTAGTTTGGCCGTTGCTTCCGCGCTCTGCTGTGAAAATACAGCCCCGTTTGGCCGATGCGTTGGCAGCTGCAGCCGGGCAGCGTGAGCCCACGAAACGCTGACCGATGGCTATTGCAGAGCTACCGGGAACGTGTTTCTTAAAGGTTCAGGGCAGGGCTTTTTGGTTTCAACAAGTCGCGGTTAAAGCGCGCCAGATTAAACTGGCGCAATTCCCTTCGTGGAGGCCGTGCATTTTCACTGGCTTACCAGGCCAGGATGCTCCATAGATGGCTGCCTTGTGGTAAAGGCTTGGGCTGCGCCCTTCCTTACAAACCGCGTGCAAGCGTATTCATCGTTAGGCTTCCCTGCTGTCAAATATTGACAATGGCTTTGCATGCCGCCCCGTGTTATGTGCAAGTGTGTTGTGTCAATAGGAAGGCTGTTATTTCCCTTGTATTTGAAGTTAATATTTAATTACTCAGACATATCAATCACTCCCACCTCCCTTCTGGGACATAGTTCTGGTGAAATCAGTGAAACTGTGAGTGTGACATTTGGGTTTGGTCCTATATGAATCAGTAAGGAAAAAACTAATTATTAATAGCGAGTAGCCAGGGTCTAATTGTCACTGCCTGACCATTATGTGCTTTTGATGAAGTTCTGTGAATTTCTTCTAATAAAAGTTGCTATAAGATTATCCATGGTGTAAAACTATGATGTAAAACTACCACAGTGTTACAGTTGATAGTAATGGAGGAAGAAAATGCTTTTCCCACCCAATAAATTCTTTTCAAGGACTGGCCTATTTTTTTCCTCCTTTAAATTAAATTAGAAAGCTGTAACTGTTTTGATTTTTATGCTAATAATCTGATATTTTCTTGTCAATTGAATATTTTTAAAGATAATTTCAGCCCATTTGTTTCAATTTGTCTGCTTAAATTTTAGCACGTTCCAACATATTAACAGTAAAGTATGTCCAAAAATGGTGAGATGAAGCTTTGCTTACCAACAATGCAGAAGGTACTTCAAGGAAAAGGGGAGAACAGGCATATAAACACAGACATACAATATGATCATATAAGCCCCTCTATTCTGTGTATGCCCATTGAAGCCTTTCCCTATATATAACATAAGTCCAAGCTTACAAGAAACACAGCACGGATATAATGCTGATGGGCATCTGACAATTATTTAAATTTACACACATATGTTTGAACAAGTCATCCAAGAGTTTGGATTTATATTTGATTTTAAGTAGAGTTGATCCAGACTAATTCATTACTGGACCAACGCATGATAATTTTTTTGCTACAGAACTGCAGACTCTTATTTGCACTGAATTTATTATTCTCTTGTTTTACAGGTGTTAGGAAAGAAGCCAGAGCTTCCTGAGTGTGGTGATGATGATGATGAGACAGCTGATGTTATGAACAGGAGGAGTGCTAAATTGTATATGGTAAGTAGTCATCTTGGTTTTAAAAATGAGGGTCATATATAATTTAGCTATTCTTAGCAGAATTTGAGAGATGATCGGTTATGTAATATTTTTCTAATAAAACTACAGAAGAATTTGAATTCACGCTCCTTTCTTTTGCAGTGGCCTTTTCCTCCTTATGCACCTGCAGTGGCTTGATAATAAGTAGGAAAGTGCTAATGTCATGAATTTTCCTTTTACCAAAATGGATACAATTTTTATTCTGTTCAAATCAGTAGGAGTTTTATGATAAAATTCAGTAAAGTTATGATTATCTTAATATCTTGCTAGGGATACTGTTCTTGTTTAGGAAGGGGCACAGAATTCATTCGTCTAGCTACCAATATGTTACATTAATTAGATATGTATACAACTATTTTTCTTTTTTGAAGTAAAAGGGATAGGAAAGTAGTTAAAAACTATTGGTGTGCTATTAGGAAGGATGTGAGAATAACTTATTGTTTCCAAATATGGTCAAAGTATCTATGTGTCTCTAAGCTGGAAAAATGACAGTGATAACAATATAAATTATTGAGTATTGTGATATTAATACATTATTCAACAAATAGTCTGTGACTTAGTTTATCAGATAACCATGAGTCTAAAGCATTTGCTTCGTTACTACCAAAGCAGACTGAGGTTTTTGTAGCTGATGCTTTTTCATGAAAAGGCCTGTTTTAAAACTGAAATTTATAGACATTCCATTTCTTTGATGTTTTTAACAAAACTGAAACAACAAGCTATTTCCAGATCTGTGCTCTCTTTTTCTTTCACAGCCAGCCTTTATTTCTTATTCTACCACTTGAGAAAATGAGTAAAAATGTATTTACAAGAGGGAAAATATCACAGAATCCCAGAATGGTTGAGGTTGGAGGGACCTCTAGAGATCATCTAGTCCAACCCCCTGCTCCAGCAGGGACACCCAGCGCACGGGGCACAGGGTGGCAGCCAGGCGGGTTTGGAAGATCTCCCGAGAAGGAGCCTGCACAGCCTCTCTGGGCGGCTGTGCCAGGGCTCTGGCACCCTCACAGGAAGGCAGCTCTTCCTCGTTTCCCACTGCACCCCTAGGCAGAGCACTTTCCCCCCACCTCTGCTCCAGATGTGAAGTGGGGCTAACTCATGTGCCGCGGGGAGGGATCGTTAGACTCAACCAGCCAGCTTAAGAGTTAGGACTTAGCGCTGCTAGAAGAGGCTGATACAATGGCTGAGCCTGCTCAGGCTAGAATTCTCTGAAAGGAATCATTTGGTAGTCTATTTTTGTCCAGAAACAAAAGGGAGAAATTTCAGGGTGGATACTGCTGCACAGAGCCTCTTTGCCTGTATCTCTTAAGTCAATAAAAAATTAAATTGTGTACCTATAGACATAGTAGTCTTAATCCAGACCAAAAAATCAGGATGAATTTTGGCAATCTGAAAGTGTTCTTAACGAAAAGCTAGAAAATCCTTTCCCCCCTCTTCCCCTCCTCCCCCCAGGACAGATTATTTTCTTCTGGAGAGTATTGAGGAGTATTTTTGCTGAAGCTCCCATCAGCGCCGAGCTCTGGACCGTCACCCCGTGCGGGTTCTGCGCCCCGCAGGCCCCCGCAGGTGCTGCCGCCATCCCCACTGCCCGCTCGGTGATGCTGCCCCTGCCCCTCTGCGTGGCCCTGCTTTACAAGACGCTTCCACAAGGCCGTTCGTATCGCAAGGCCGCTTTTATTCCCTGTTGCCTATGTGCTGTGCGTAGTTCTGTTCATCATTCCATTCTTATCAAAAAATCTGGCACAAATTTCTTACCCTTTCTAGCAGAGGGGTTGGCATATTTTGAGGAAAAAAGAAGTTTTGCATGTAAGATAAGGGCAATTGTAATAAAACAGTAATTTACAAATCTGTTGTAAAGTGCTTTCAGTGAATTTTGGATCATAAGAAATCTCAGAAAAATTGGTGGATATCTAGAAAATTCCTTTAAGTTCACAGATCCTGCTAGCAGATTTATATTAACCAACTTCTATATGCGCTGTTCATGCTGCAATATATCAGTGAGTGTCAAAGCCAGGAGAGGGGTTTCTAGCAAGTCCTCAAAATAGACATTTATTTCTCAAAATAGACATTTATTTTTATTTGCAATATGCCATGGTTATTTCAGTCTTCTGTTTTACTAATATACAATATAGGATAAAATGGCATATTTAAAATTAATACAAAAATTTAATTTTGAAAGGAAATGAAAACTGCTAGAAAAGTGAAAGTCACAATAGTAAAGAGCTTCTCTTGCTGGCCTCTGAAGCCATATGGGAGCGAATTTTGAAGTCTGAAGTGAATTTATAAAGGCCTACATGAACTTAATTAAAACAGTGAGAACAAAGCGGGAATTGTGGTTAGAAAGCAGATTCTGCAACAGGTCACATACAATAGTTTTTTATCACAGAAGCAGAGATTGTAAATGTAGATATTTCAGTTGCAAAAGTGGGTATAGGACTATTTTTATCATAAATTCAAATGGTCTTGTTCTGCAGGGGAATGTACTTTTGGCTTCAGTTAGGCTTGCTTTGTAGAAGATGATGCCTGGGGACTATACCAGTTCAGTAACGTATCTAGGGTAGACCTACGAAGGTCTGGATTTTAACGGTGAGGTGTTCACTGAATGAGCAGTTGAATTCAGAGCTGAAAAAAAAAAAAGACATTTATGTTAAAAAGTTGTGAGACCCGGTCAAGTCACTGAAATTATCACCACATCTCCCCCTAGTGGATGTAAGATGAAAAGGAAAGGTCATCGTTACTTTCCGGCGTCATACAAATTTTATACAGTGTTTTGTATAGGAATAATTACTGATTTCTGTAGAAATTTGGGGGAGGGGAAATTAATTTGCTTATAAAAGTCAGAATTGATCTAACTCTGAAATTATTGCTTTCTTAGGTGTCGGACGCAAGTGGGTCCATGAAGGTGTCGGTGGTAGCAGAGGAGAACCCCTTCTGCATGGCCATGCTCTTGTCTGAAGAGTGCTTCATCTTGGACCATGGCGCTGCGAGAAAGATCTTTGTGTGGAAAGGTGAGAGACGACTTCTGTTGCAGAGGACCAAGGAGCACAGGCAGATCTCAGGTCTACACCGTGTCCACCGGGCGCTAGCAAGAGTTTAGTACTGGCTGCACACAGTACCCTGCGCACAGTTTCTTACGTGAGCAGTTCTTCCTTGGTGTAGCCAGGGCACAGGGATTGCTCCTGTGAGTAAGGGCCTCAAGACTTGGTCCTCTCTAAGGACCAAGTATTTTGGGGGCATCTCTAATTTTTGATGCTTAAATGCTCAACTGAGGGGCAATTGTGAAGCAACCATGAAGAATCCTTTTATATATGTATATCACCAATAAATCTCTACCTTCTAGAAAAAAAAAAAATCTAGAAATCTAATGGGTAGATATTATATATGCGTAGACTGTTTGTGGAAGGTGTGAAATTTAAAAATGAGTGGTTAATACCACTCCTACCGCACCAGTGTTTCAAGCTTTAACTAGAAGTTTAATCTTATAACCAATTTGATGCTTCTTTTTTTCTTCCAAACATTTCTCTGTACTATCCTGAGTGCTGTGGGTGCATTTGCTGTTGCGTTGGGTGAGCTTTTCCTAGGAGGCTGCTCCTGAGGAACTGGGCCTGCACTCCTCATAGCCGGGGCGTTACAGGATGACCATTGCAGCCAGCGCAGGGTATCTCCCCTCCTCTGGCCGAGGCTGTTGGTTAACTCTCCTGGGGCATCTGCCTTTCTGTTTACCGTGTGCAGTAGCAAATAGTTAACCAGCGCAGTTGTCAAGCTTTTGCAGTCAGTCCAGGAAACGCTGTAAGCATTTTGCCTGAATATTTCATTCGCAGTTAGGGAAGTCTCCTTTAAAAAACAGCATTTGTGGGGCGCTGTGCTCGGTGGCCTAAATGCTTGCTGAGCCCTTGCCTCCTGCTTTCCACTGCCAACCTGATGGCTTCTAGAAGAATCAAGCCAACAAGACCAGGCACTGCACACCCTTTAGGCACTCTGGTTATGGCCATTCGTGCTCCTCGCTGCGTCCTCGCTTTGCTGCTGTTGATAACAGCAAAGCGTGGGATGAGCGGGAGCCCCACCTCGCGCGGGGAGGCTGCGCTCGCCCTCTCTGCTGGAAGCCTGCAGGCCTCTGGGTTGAGGAGCGTGAATTACTTTGCTAATGGTCTTCTTCCAAACTGACTATGATGAACAGCTTAGCAGGGAATCTTATTAGACTAAGAGCTCTCCCGAGCATAGTGGTTGGCGGCCAGCTGGGACAAGGAACTGATACACAGAGTCATCCCACAGAGACTTTCAGAGGTGTCTAATCTCTCTGGCTGAGAAAAGGGAAGAATGAATGGGCGAAGGTGGTGATAAATGGTGTGGCATGCCTGGCTTAAATAGTAGTTTCATCTTAGACTGTGGAACGGTGAGTGGTGCTGCCTGATGAAGGGAAGGCAGTTCTGGAGAGCAGCTTTATTTAACACACTGCACTCCAGCGAGGGGAGATTCAGAGAAGGCTGCCTAGGTGTTCTTGCTGGGTGTGTAGCTTAAACCAAGCAGATACCGTAAAACATTTTTTTGTTTTTCCTTTCGATAAAAGCATACGTTAAGCAAAAAAGGTTTTTTTTTTTTTTTTTTTTTTTTCTTTTTAGCCACGTTAAATGTAAGATGCTGCATTTTGGCTACAGTTTTGACTTTGTATGAAACTTATTGCTTATGCTGACTAGATTTGTGTTTGTGCAAGACTAAGACAAGAGCAATGTGGAAGAGGACATGGCTCAAGGATATCCTGTTCATTGCAAAATTTTCCCTGTACACTTTACTTTGCAGAATGAGTGGTCTTAATCCCATTTCCCATCCATACTATCCTTCTACTTTAACCAGGCAAAGATGCTAACCCACAAGAGAGAAAAGCAGCCATGAAGAATGCTGAGGAATTCATTCAGCAGATGAATTATCCAGCCAACACACAGGTGTGACCTATTTATAAGATGATACCAGGAAAGAGTGAAGTCTGTTAAAAGCTTTGTTTTTAAATCAGTGAAAACATTTTTAAGGGCTTAATTGGAAAAAATGTTTTGCAAAC
>JAYECN010976864.1:0-37089 GCA_035222435.1 Microcambeva ribeirae
CAGTACCCTTTTTTTTTTTTTTTTTTTTTTAAGGTATTTGATGCACTTGGAAATTGATTTTAAATTAAATGTTTTCCAGTGAAGTCAGTTTTACATTTTGACTAAATACGCCATTAAAAGTGGATGAAGTTAAACTGCATTTGTCTAGTACACCCACTGACTTGTATGATGTAATATATTTGGTAAAGCATGAATTTTAGTTTTTTTTTTAAATGCCTTTTGTACAAGTTTAAATAAAATCTTTTGACTATTTAGCTTATTGTTCAGTTTCAGCCTCCCAAGTAAGGGATAAACTTACTCATGTCACGGTCTTGTACAAAGTAAAGGTTGTTTTTTAGCAAATGGTAATATTTTGGGTTGGAACGACACCCAGCTGTGTAAATTGTATAGTCTGTATAGCTCCACATTTTGCTAAGAGTGTTTTGTTTGAAAGTGTACACATAAAATGCAATGCTGTGTACATTTATGTACATGTGTATGTGATGTTAAACATATGCATACTTCCATGTTTTTAAGCTGTAAGTACAGAAAATGGATCCTGCCTATCCAGACTCTTTTGAAGACCTTAACTTGTAATGACTTTGTTTGACAAAGTTTATAAATAATATGATCTTAATTGGTTTTCTTGAAATAAAGCCTGGTGGCTTTTTGTTTTGTAAGTTGCTGCCAGCATTTTTCTGTAAAGTGAATACCTTGATCTGTATATTCATACGAAATACACCTCCTCCGCTTTCCTTCAACTCCCTGAAGTATGTTAATATCACAGAGATTTGATTACTGTTCTGAGTAGCCTTTTAAATCATTGCTCAGTTGCCTTCTTGAAAGGCTCGGACG
The DNA here is from genome assembly GCA_035222435.1 of Microcambeva ribeirae. Taxonomy (NCBI): domain Eukaryota; kingdom Metazoa; phylum Chordata; class Actinopteri; order Siluriformes; family Trichomycteridae; genus Microcambeva; species Microcambeva ribeirae. The sequence goes on from JAYECN010976864.1 coordinate 835, forward strand.
TGGTGCATGCTTAAAATTTCCCTTTGCTTGTTTTCCTTCTCTGTTTCTTGACAATCTCTTTCTTCTCCTTAGGCCCTTTAAATACAGCAGCTCTGCTTTTTGGCTTGCTCTAGTATTGTTCCAAGTTCTGCTGGCAGGAATTAAGTGTGATTCTTAAGGATCAGCTGGTTCTCTATGCTGATGTGGTTCTTACTGTCTGCAAGCAGTCATTTATTACAACATTTGTTCTTAGTATGAGAGCGAGCAATGCGCTCTCCTGCTTTTCTGCGTTCCTGTCAGTGGTTTGTAGGTCCCGAGTAAGGTGAGCTGCAAAGCTGAACGTTTACAGCTGTTCAGAGGAAAGGCAGAAGTGCTATGTCCGGGCTTAAAAGTTCACTGTGCAGTGCGTAGTATTTCAGTGTCTTTCATTATAGTTAAATAATTGCATTTTATAATACGCATTCACCTACAAGAAAGCTTGCGATGGTGCAATTTTCATCAACCTCAGGCTTTTAATAAATAGATAAAAGACGTTTTTTGTTTAAAAAAAAAAAAACGCAAAAAACTAAGTAGCATGCCAGCAGTGAATTTTAAGTGGCCAGAATATGTTGAGCTGGCATTGAATGAAACTCTTCCACACTTCAGATTTCTTTGACATTTTAACTGTATATTGAAGTAAAGCACATTATCTCTAAAATGCAGTGCTGAAGAAAGTCATTTGAAGTTTTCCCCTTAATAGTGCTAATAATCACAACATATATCCTCCATAATTATTAGGAAGGGATGACTGGATTAGCTTGGGCACTGTGAGATTTAGAAAAACTTAAGATTCCTGGAGCTAATATTTGAGGATTCGATTTTGCCAAGAAAATTACTGCATATTTCAGCTGACTGCCTGAGTATCCACAAGTTCCAACTTAGCTCAGGGAGCCTTCTGTGATCTGAAGGAGTAGAATGGGGGGTATCTTACTATAGTATTTATAGGCATAGTGGATTTTTTTTTTTTAAACCACTCAGCATGGTAATTTTCAGAGATATATAACTGTTATATGTGCTCGTTATGCATAGCTCTGTCCAGAAGAGATGTCAAGGGGATGTTCTCTTTGTACTTAGTCTGCTTCCTGATATCCATATTTTTATCTTACTGATTTAAAAATTATGTCATTTTTTATTTTTTTAATAAGACAGGTTTGAAGTGGTTGAGGAGAGAGCAGAACCTTGGCTCCAGTGTGGTGTACCTTGAACAGAACTGTGCACTTCTAATTGAGTCGCTGGATCTCCTTTTGTTTTGGGTTTTGGCTTTGACTCTAAGGGGAGGGCCAAGGGAATGTGCACAGAGAGCAAGATGCTAAATTTGACCTGTAGGATTTTCTTATTGTAAATGATATGTGGGAGAGGAAACAGCTTGAATCCAGGATTGAAGCCTTCGTAACTAATGAAGCCGTTTTTCCTTTGTAAAGTGATTGAATTGTCAGCATAAGACACATTGCCATTTAGTCATGTTTCAAAGCTGAATTAGACTTTTTCCTCTTTTGCAGATAGATAAAAGTTCATTGGTTTTGCTTTTCTTGTTTGCTTGTTTCATAGAAATGGAAGAAGGCTTTTAAAGGTGGAAAAGAGTCTTAACTGCCTCCTTTTGTTCCTTCCCCTCCCTCCCGTATAATTCCATAGGCAGCCTTCCTCTCAAGGGGTTAAAGCTTTAAATAGAAGAGTTTATTTTTTTCTTTTTTTTCTACAAGCAAAGCTAATTTATATGCTGTATTTAATAACTCCAAGAATGGCTGTCTCTCTAAGAGCTGCAAATAGGGCATCAAAATATCCCCTTCGTGTGCACTGAATCCCACAGCAGAGGGTGAAGCAAAATGGGCAATGTGGCCTATTCCCCAGACAAGGCAAACTTTCTTCTCATGTTAAAATGCAAATAAAAGAATGTATACTTCGTGTACTTCGTTTTTACCATTAGGTGAAGGTTTTCACAGTAATACTTTTTTTCTCATATAGTCCACAGCTTTTTTTTTTAATGAAGATTTTAGTGTATTTTAGAGGTTTTTATGTATACAGAGGACCTGCTCCAGCCTTTTGTAATTTAAATCCAAAATGCAGCACCTCCCCTGGCCCCACAGCCAAGCAAAACTAGAACGTCCTACTGGTCAAGTCTGTTTTATTCGTGTTTTTTTTTTTAAGGGTAGACAAATTATTATTTTTTTTTTTTTTAAACCACCACATGACCCTTGCATGCACGTTACCAAAACAAACCTCTTTTCACAGCATATTATTAAACCTTCATTTGGAATAGGTCACTTCTGCATTAGTAAACAGTATGTCTTGCTTTTAACTGATGATTTCGCTGTAAAGATGTGAGTCTCTAGTTTCACAGTACCGTTGTTTCCGAATTTCATTTGGTTTTGACCAAATTTGTCAGGTTGTTTGATCCTGAAACTCATTTGATAGAAGTTTTAAGGATGAAGTCTGTCTACTCATTTTATTAGAATTTGAAAAGACCTCATGGACTAACTTCACTCCTATTACAAAAAAGGAGTAGTTAAGACTGACAGTAGAGTAACTGATCTTCAATGGGGCTGCATGAAAATGGCTAAACTTACCGTGTGCCCCCAAAACCCCAAACTGATGTCACAACATTCTGAAAGGATGAACCTCATGGCACGGTAGTCTCACATGAAGAAACTACTACAGTACGGCCAAAGGAAAATGTGAGTAATTCATCTAATAAAGAATAGCAAAAGAGTGGAGTGCTTATCAATTCTGTTTTCTATGTAATAGAGAAACCCGTTTCTGATTTTTTTTCATTAAAAATAGCATTAGTTGATCTGAGAAGGGAGGGGTTAAAGGGATGAGCCACAGAACAGGTGGCACATAAACTCAAGACAGCTGCATCTGTACTTCTGGACGAATGAGAAAAATCCTTTTTTTCAGTGTTTTATTGCCTTTTGTTATATACAGGATGAGAAAGTTCACACCATGTATACAGAATATAAATGCAAGATTTTTTAAAATTCCATATCCAGGTTTAAAAATAACAAATATACTAATTAAATGCAGGTAGTTAGCGGGGTGAATGCTGTACCAGATATTTCAGAACTTGTATCATTACTAGGAAAATACAAATGAACCTTCTCCGTTGCTATAATGCCTGAAGTATAGATGATGATAAGTGTAAACTCATTTTTCAGAGACTGAGCAGACAATTCTGACAGAGGAGACAAACTGCAGTAAAAAAGCAATTGAGTCTTAACTGACATTTAGCACATGAAGCTGTAGGTTTTTGCCCAGTTGTTTTGAAGAGGCTGGGTTTAATTTCTTTACTGCAGTATTTGTCAACATTTCCCCATTAGAAATATTTCAGAAAGAAATCTTGAATTCTGTTACTCTCAACTTTGAAAAGTGCTCCCTTTCACTGAGCATTTACATTTTTCCTTACACATACCTTTAAATTACATTAAGGCATAAGTATTCACCAAAGCCATAGGAAAAGCTTTGACAAACGGAACAACTTCAGTGCAGACTAGTTCTGAGTTCCAAAAATTGTTATTTTTTCCTCAGTGAAACTTTTTTTTCCCTTTTTTTTTTCTTTCAAAACAGCAATACTGTGAATTACCTGCATGGTTTTCATATGTTCTAATTTAACACTTTCCCAAGGGAGGGCTGCAGACCTGAGCATCCCTGGACCCTGCCCTGTCCACTACACGAACAGGGTCCCAGTGCTCTGTGCAGTTACAGGACTGATGATCTGCATCTGTAAAAACACCATTCATGAGCAAAAGGAGAACGGAGTTACGTTCATTTGATCTGCCCGGGGAATATGACTCTTACCGCTTATCAATGCCATATTGCACCATTTCATCTATTTTCTAAAAATGTTTTCATGCCACAGCTGTCAAATATGTTGGCTGTGAAAGCAGAGGCTACAGTGTTTGGAGAAGTAGCTACCCAGACCCAGGGGCTTCTGAGCACTAGGACGTCTACAGCCCCCATCTTCTCCTTCATAAAAATTCAACTTTAGGAGTGAGCAAACGTATATTCTGTATCCTGTATCTATTTCTTCTGCTTCCAGTCTCAGAGAAACCAGTAGTTAGTTTTCTAATTGAAATCCATTAATAAAACAAAGTAGCAATAATTAATAGCAGCATTGTTATAGCCCAAGTGTTCCAAATAAACGACAGTTGCCATAGATCCTTAGGACCTGTCTCCCTTACAAAATGCTGTAGTCGTTCTGTTAGAGCTAGTGTAAGGCTTTGAAAATGCAAGTGCAAAAAACAACCTCAGAATTGTGCAGCTGTTGCAAGATACTTGTAATGTTACTAGGCAATTTCCTTTCAAATTGAGCTGTTAGACCTAAAAGCTCCTAGGCTTATTCACCTATTGGCAAGGCCTTGTGTAAGTCATATCTACATGAAAGCTGTGAATTTGTACATCAAACAGAAAACACTTTTTTTATCCACATTCACACTATATGTGTTTTTGCAAAACATTACAAAATGCAGACATTTCAGGTTTATATATAAACACAGAGTATCTTTTACACTAGGTAAATTGAATTTCCCCTCACCTTAAAGCATTTTTTAAGTACTCCCTGTTTGGGGAAAATGTATTGGTAAGTAGCAGTGTTCACATTTTAGCATCAATAAAAGAGAGATGTGGAGGGATTCAAAGCAAAATCACAATTCCTGCAGCAAAAGTCAAAGCTTTGCACCCCTTTTCTGCCTAAAGTGACCGGGACCGTTCTCGACAGTTGTGCGAGTGCTTGGAGGACGTGGGGGGACGGCACCTGGTGAGCCTGACTTGGCGTGCGCAGTGAGTGTCACGGGTCTCAACGGATCTGCTCTTTATTTCCCTTTGGGTTAAATCTGTAATTTGCTCTGGTCTGAATGAGACCAGAATCTCTCCTTGGAAGCATAAAAACCAACAGTTTTGATTTCATTTCAATGACAATATAGGGCTCCTGTTGATGACAGAGGCAAACTCTATCCCTTTGTAACTTCGACTCCGTTCTGACCTCTAGCATAGCCACACGTTCAAATGGTATTTGCCGAAAGTGAGCGCTGCATTCACAGCTATTACCTGTATGAGTGTTTGGGGATGAAAATTAGGTCCTTTTATTTGGTTGGAAGCCCAGTGCTGTGTGGTTGGGAGCGTCCTGGACTAAGGAGCAGGGTGTCACCTGGCTCAGCCTGAGGCCCCGCCTGAGCACCTACCTATAGGCACTTTTATTTTCAGGTGTAGCTACTGTAGGAAGCACCGGCTACGCTCAGTAAATGTGCAGTTTTCATCACTGCTGTTGGAAGTTATGTGCCCATAGCAGATGGCCGAAGTCTGCTAGAAGTGATTTACAAAGGGGTTGGCATGGTTTGCTTTGGATCGCTATTTACAGGCACTTCGCTGTAGTCACACCAGTAAGTCCTTCGGCTGCTTGGAAAGGACCTTGTCCCTTCACTGACACTTGAACTTTCTGAGGCCCTTTCCATTGTTCTGCATACAACTTGAGATCAAGCCTACATTACTTCAATGTAAACATGTACGTCTTTACAAAAAATAAACACATACTACCGCTACAACCCTACAGCCTATAGCACTAAGAAGCCAATTCAAGCCTAAAAGTGCACATTAAATAGCTTTGGATTAAAATTAAATAAAAAGCTAAATTACAAGCACATAAGATCTCCATGTTTGCTGCTGTCTGACTCTCTCCTGTCCCCAGGTCATGCTTCAGAGCTTCGCGCCGTCTTGTTTGGGTGGTTCTGCTGACTGTGTTTCCAGTACTAAATATTTAACTAGGGAAGGGGAAAAAAAAAAAAGGATTGTGAATACAATAGCATACAAAGGAGCTAAACTGCATGCAGGGGCTGCCCGGGGCTGGGAGGTTCAGCCTTGATTATCTGTCACTGAAAGAAGGATCATGCTCTTCCTGTATAACACGCTTTTGGTGGCTGAAAACGTGACAGCTAAATACTACCTGCCACTGTCTGCAGAATTAGATCCTTGGTCTCTTAATGCAGAGATTTCCTTTGTGTGCAGCAAGGGGGAAAAACACTGTGGTGGAAGTCTCACGGAAAGCTGCAGCCACCCTAAGTGGCGTCTCCATCACAGAGACACTGCAGCTCAGCAAAGCGTGAGCGCGTTTAAGAAAGCCCTTCAGTAAAGCTGCTTTTGTGGCCAGAGGCACGAAGGTTACGGGATGCAGAGCTCTCACCTTGAGGTTCTTCGCTCACAACCGCTTCCATGTTTTCTCCTTTCACATATTCCGCGTTAAGTCCCTCTGGGAAGTAACAATAAAGAGTGAGATGGGAGGGCAGGAAGTAAAGACAGTTGCTTTGATGCCTGAAAACCAGCAGGAATGGCCCTATGCTGTGTAGAAGCGCCCTTGCTCCCTGCTCCTCCTGCGCAGCTTCGCGCCGGGGGCCGCGGGGCCGACCCCCGCGCGACGGCGGCTCCGCGGGCTGCAGCCCTGCGCGCGGGGGACGGCCTGCACGGGACTGCGGCGCGGGGCGGCCGCGCCGAGGCACCCGCATCGGCGCTGCGGCTCATTAACAGCTCGGGTGTGCACAGCTGTAAAAGGCAGCTCAGAGCAGGGCTGTGCTGAGGAAGCAGGATCCCAGCGGGATGGCAAAGCCCGAGGAAAGCTGTTGTTTAAACACAGAGTTCCCAGTGCTGGCAACAAGTGCAACCAAGGCCACGGGGGCAGGAGCCGCTCGGCCTTCCAGGTGGGAGAGGAGGAGCGAGGCCGATGGGCGAGGAGGAGGAGGAGCGAGGCCGATGGGCGCTGCCCGGATCAGGGCCGGCCGAGCTCGCGGGGCCCCCAGGACACACTGCGAGGCGCCTTCGTCTGCAGCTTTCCCAAGAACCGGTAACTGCAGCAGCCCCAGAAGGACAGAGCTGGGAACAGAGCTCACAAACTCGCCCCTGTGGAAGGATGGCCATGGAAAAGCAGCCCAGGCTGCTCCTCCGTGCTGCCAGCACTGAACAGCTCCACTGCCCCCCCAAGACATGTGTTTTGCTGGGATAACACCAAATGCAATTTCTGTTTTTCAATAAAAAGCCTCTTTTGCAGTGGCTGACGGCTCTTAGATTTCTGTCATGCATTGCAATGCATCTAAGACCTGACATTAGCCCAGCATGCCATGTCTGATGGCTTAAATTAATCCTCCTTTATAATTAACTTTAATTTCCTGCCGCCTTTCTGGGGCTTTGTGTCTCTCAGCTTTCCCCTCATCAAAGCCCTCACTTTTTTTTTTTTTTTAATTATTTATTCCTGCCAAAATATCATTTAAGTGCGGGGATATATGCAAGGGTGTTTCACTCTATCACATTCATTTGACTTTTCCTGCTGATCTAATTTACCCAAATGCTCCTGTTTGTTTCAGGCGCAACTGGGAAAATAACACCCTTCCAGCAGAAGTTTCCAGCCCCCTTCCCCAGGGCAAAGGAGCCTCTTGAGGGATTTCAATTAATTTCAGAAGGCCTTTTTTTTCCAGCTGCCACTGCCTGCCACGGCACCTCCACGTGGTGGTGGCACCGGCCCTGGCCCCTGGGGACACGTGGGGTCCGGTCCCACCACCGGCCGAGGCCGGGCAGGAGCTGCTCCTTGCGCAGCACCGGTCACCGTGATCCCGGTCTCTCCTGCTGTGTTTTCTCTCTGCAGTGGTTAAACAGAGCCCTTCCGTGGGGCGGCCTAGAGGAAGGCTGGTCCTGATGAGAACAACCTCAGGGGCAGCTGCCCACAGCGACTGCCACTTGCCCGCAGTGATCACTGCCCGCCTGTGCCGCCCAGCACAGCTGCGGCCACTTCCAGCCAGCCAAGCTCAGCTGGGCTCGGCCCGGCCCAACTCGGCCCGGCTCAGCTCACGCTGCTCCTGCTTCTGCTCTTCCTTCTGCTACCTGGTGAGTTTTTGGTCTCTTACTGATGTGTCTGGGTTTTGGCCCCCCCTTTTTTTTAACCTCTTGCTGAGATGCCCGTGTTTTCCCTTTTTCCGAGACACTTGGGTTTTGCCTCTTTCTGCCCCGTGCTGGGGTGTTTGGTTTTCGCCTCCTCGCTCCACTCCTGGCTCTCGACTGCGTCCGTGCCGCTGTGCAGGCGCTTTCGCCTCCCAGGATCGTAGGGCCCTGATGGTGCCCGAGGAAGCAGCGCGAGGGCAGCGGGCACTGACGCCCGGGGCGACCTGCGCCCCCAGGCTCGCCCTGACTCCCTGTGTTGGGACGGGCTCCTCCCTGGCCAAGGGCAGGGCTGCATGGGGGTACCTGCGGAGGGGAAAGGGCTCAGCCCACATCCTGTGCCCTTGGGGGAGGTTCCCGCCCTTCCCGGGGCTCGGCACCCCCATGGGACGGCGGGGATGGGGACAGGGCCGCTTACGTTGGATGCTGAAGCAGAACTTCTTCTGCTGGTAGGAGATGTAGCTGGAGACGGCGCCGATGAGCGCCATGGCGAGGGCGCTGGCTATGCCGGCGATGGTGCCCGTCTCGGCCACGCTGCCTGCGAGGGAAGGGCACGCGGGCAGCTGTGCGTCCACGTGGCCGCGGGACCCGCGGAGCCGGCCCGGCCCCCGCACCTACCTGTGTTGTGGTCACCCTCTGTGCTGCCACCGCCGGCACCTGCAAGACACACGGGCGTCAGCGCCACCACTAATGATATGGGGATGTAGTAATAATAATAACAACGGTACGATGGGATTAACGGAGGCCTGCGTGGGCGCAGGCAGCCGGGGCTGGGAGGACAGCAGGGAGCGGTGCCGGGGACGGCTCCGCTCCCTGGTCCGGAGAGGTTCTGCAATGGCCTTCGCCCTCTCTAGGAGTTTCTCTGTAGAGAAACTGAATCGGGGAGGAAAAGTAGTTCCTGCAGCAAGTGGCAGCTCTTAACAAGTCACTTAAATGCTGAATTTATGGAAGGAGGTCAGTGTTGCATTAACGTCTCCAGCACGGTTTGTCCTCAGCACAGTGATTCATTAGTGCTGATTGGGCTTGCGGTGTTCATCACTTTAACTTGACTGCTTTTACTATTTAACGCTGTGGGTCCTGGTGAGCGCAAGGTCTTGCACAGCTGTTGTTGTTTTCTCCCCGTTGTCCCCAGCCACGTGTGGTCACATCGTGGCAAGCACCGGAGGTGTTCAAAGCACCTGCCTGGGGACAGATGTCGGTCCTTGGGGTGGCCGATACCAGCCGAGGTGGCTGTGGGACTGCGGTGCTTCCAGGAGCCAAGGACAAAGGCCTCGACCTGCTGACACAGGCTGTGGCCCTGGGGCCAGAAACGCTCTGTCCTGCTGGCCCTGCTGGAGCCGGGTGCCGCCGGAGAGCCCGCCCGGTGTGCTGTCCCGCCGGGAAGGAGAGCGCACTGTTGCTTTCCAGGCGTTTAGCTGACAAGGTGACTTCTGTTTGAGTGCGAGAGCGAGAGAATGTCCTGCAGCTGAGCTAACAAATAGGGTTTTCTTGTTTTCTTTCCCCGCTCGTTAGGGCTGCTTCACGAGGCGCTGCCTCAGTGTCTGCTCCCTGTGCCACCGGCTTTCTGCGGCTGCAGGCAAGGGGCCGACCTGCCCCGTGCTCGCTATGGCCTTGGGTGACCACACTGGGTGCTCTCGCACAGGAGCTGGGATGTTTCCTGTCGTATTTCAGCCATGGGGGCATTTTAGAGCCTCCCTGCCCTCACACGGTCTGGGTAGTGGCTGTTGGGGGTCCTGTGGGTCCATCCCAACACCCCACCTCCCTGTACCCCAGGGGCCCCACTGGCAAGTGCGCTGAGTACCTACCCTTGTCAGGGTTGTAGCCGCCGTCTATCACCCCGGCCAGGTCATCATCTGAAAATGCTGTTTATAAAATAAAATAAAGCCATGTTTGTAGAGAGCCCAGCAAAGCTTTGCAGCTGCACAAGGTGCACTTGAAGCCTCGTGGCAGTGCTGCTAAACCTGCTTGCTCCCTGGTTGGAGGCGGCTGCTGCCTTCCAACAGCACCGCGCTTAAAGCTTTCCCACAGATGTCTGCATGACCAGCAAGCCCTCAGAGAGCGCGGCCGCGTCACCCGGGTAAGCCGATCTAGCAGCTCGGACGCGGGCTCGCAGGGCGCCGTACCTTCCCCGGGCTTCACGTTCGGCTTCTGCCCGCCTTTCCGGTCGTTGCTGTCATCGAGGGCATCGGCCAAGTCGAAATCCATAGGATCCTTTGCTGCAAAACAACGCGCTGGTTGGTCATTCCAGCCTGGGTGGGGAAGCTTCCCAGCTCCAGCAAACTTGTTCCATGCAGGAAGTGCTCAACTTTGCCAGGGAAAAGCGTCAGTGAACAAGATGGGGGCACCGATATAAACCCCTCCCGTTTTCGCCGGGGAGCGGCTCGGGCTCATCCCGCTCAGGGCACTGCGGTTGTGAGAGGTGTCGCCTCTCCCGCGGACACGGCCCGGCGCGGCGCATCGAGCGCCAGCCGCCACCTGCATGGGGCACGAGGGAAAGGCCAGCGCGGGGCGGGCGGCTCCGGGCGCGGTGGGGGAGGCCGAGGACGTGGTGCCCTGACGGGGCCCGCGGTTGGTGCGCTCTGAGCTCGCCGGTTTCCCCGCGCGCGGGACGGGGGCAGAGCGGCGGCTCCGGGGCGACGCTCACCTGGCTTGTGCTTGGGGGGCGTCCGCGTCGTCTTGGGCCGCCGCGTCGTGGTGGTGAGGACGGCGTCCCACAGGCTGAAGTCTGCGGGCGAGCAGAAGGCAGGGAGTGAAACGCGCGGAGCCCTGCGTGTCCCGAGCACCTCGGGCACGTTCAGGCGCACCGCCGGCCTCGGTGACTCCGCGCTCTCCGTCCCTACGCTGGCTAGGGAACAGACGGCCCGATCTGCTTTCCCTCTACTAAATTCATGCTGGGATCTTAATGTTCCAGCAAGCTAGCTCACTTCCGAGCTCTCCCCTCCTGCAGTTTATTTCAGGTTCTTGGGTTTTGCTGGGTTGAGCAACCCACGGCTCTTGTGACTGCTCTATATTTAAGTGGGTATGTTTGGCCAGCACTGAGCTACAGGCGATGCCAGCAATGAAACCTTCACATCAGCAAAAGCTTCCTCAAAGTGCTGGGCGCGTGCTGTGGGTCCAGCTAGCCAGGACAGGCACAGTGTTGTGGAAATATTTTTTTTTCTAGACAGAAAAACTTCACCAAACCAGTGCATTCAGTGAAAGTGAGGGACATCTTAGCGAAAAAGAAAGAACAAAAATACTCTCTGAGCGCTTTCCTGTAAAGAAAGCTAGTAGGTGCCACACTGCAAGACATAAAAACCTTTGTAGAGCGGAGCTGTGATTTGTGTCTCTTCCATTAGGATACTGCAAAGTGTGCAAAATTCAGCCTTGACCATAAATGCTCTAATACCACTTGCCTTCAGGATGGACAGAAATATCAATATTTCATTTACTTAAGCCTTATGGAGGGAGTGTGCAAAGCTCTTCACAAATGCACATTGGTACCAGCTTCCTTATACTGAAGAGAATGGGGAAACAGAAGAAGAGAGAAGCTCAGGAAGGTAAATTTTGCTCACAGCAAAACCAGAAGCAGGTCCACTTCAAGCCTGCAGTCTCAAGGGCTGCTATACTTTTCCTACCCTTCCGCAATCTACCCACTTATTCCACCGGACACCAAGCGCCGGTGGTCAGCAAGCTCCCAGGCCATGCCCTGTAGCTCTGATCCTTGCCCCTGCACTATTGCAGCTCTACAGATACAGGCAGGTTTCCCTGTAATGTGCCGGTTTTTGTAGGAAAGAACGAGAGGAGATGTTTGATGTGTTTGGAGAGGTGATGCGGACAGATGAGGCTAACGCAGCTCAACCAGCAGAAGTCGTCCCACTGCAGAGCAGCAGCTGCTTGTGGACTGGCTTCCGGCTCATTGCAAGCACATGGGAAAGGTGATTTAAGCCTCAATTCTGTAGCACATTTGGGGTGTTCACATGGGCAATCAAAGGCTTCCACACCAAAGCCTGAGCTCGTGCAGCAGCTCCCACTTTGTGCATGCAGGGGCAAGGCAGCCCGTGCCACTCGGACCCACGTGGGAAGCAAACCCAGCATTTTGCTAAATGATAGGCAGATAAGCCTATCACTTATATTTATATTATAAATATAAATATGCCTCACCTGACCCGCCTGCGGGCTTCCGGGGTGCCTTGGGAGTCGCTGCCATAAAAGAGAGAAAAACATTATTCAGGGTAACACCAGGAATCTGTTGCTTCTGTTTGGAAAATAAGCAGCAAAATGTCTTCTTGTTCTGCGCCTGCAAACTCCTCGGAGCCTGGGGCTGTGAATCCCCTGGGCGAGCCGACACAGAGCCCGGCCTCATTGCAAGGGGCTGTGTCCCTGTGCAGGGACAAGTGTCTGCAGAGCACAGCGGGCCTTGTCCCCGCCTAGTCCCTTCTTTAAGGGAGCTATTGTTTCCCATGCTGCAGGACACACTAGGGAGTCCCCTTCACAGAAGGGATTTTGGTGACAATCTAATGCTCAGGCCCCAGCTCCCCTGGTCATTTCTGTGCTAAAGCCAGCTAAAGCTATTGGGTTTTTATTCTTTTTTCCCCTGCAAACCACTATCTATTAATAGTGGATGGCATTACCAAGTATATGAATAGATAATGAGCAAGAGTTGTGGCTGCTCTATTCTCATTAATTTCTATTGGTGTTGCTGGATACTGGAGTGCTCTTTTTCCAGGGTGTTGGTAGGATTTGATGCGACTGGTCTCCAGATTCTTGGTTTGCTTTTATTCTGCTTTGATATAATCAAGCCTGGCAATGGGTGCACCATTCCAAAGGGGTCCTGAGGAAAGCACTGCCTTTCCCCATCCCATCCAGCCTGGGGAAGCTCCAGTTTCCCTGGGTTTGGAAGTGCTGGTTATACACTAACCACTCTCCCCATGTACTGTAATCAGAGGACTGGCAATATTCAGCCCTAGGTCAGCATCTGATAGAGCAGTGACCAAGTCTAGCATCTCATGATGTATCACCTTCCTATGCTGAGGATGTCTTTAACCCTGGTGTGTCATGAGAGGTCTGAAGCGAAACACTTGATGTTTTATTCCATTTAAATCCCCATGTAATGCAGCACAAATGTCTCTATGTTGTGAGACTGTAAAGCAAGAGACCTCCAACCCCTATTATAGCTTTCACTTCAGCGAATCTGTTTGCAGAGCGCTCTGCGTGGCTGGACATCCCTCCTGGGACAAAGGGATGGGGATGACTGGCTGTGCCATGTCACTGTGTGGAGATGTGTGTGACCAGAGGGGACAGAGCAGGGGGCTCTGCTATGACCCCTTGGGGCACTTTGGGCAATGGCAGGGTGCTGAAGCACATCACCTGTAGCTCTTGGCCTGGTGTTTGGAAACGCTAAGAAATGCACTGATGTATCATGGATAAAATCAGCATGACGTGCAATCCCCTCCACTGCAGTGTCTCCGTGGCCACAACCAGAAATTTAAGGTGGGTAAATGGCCAGATGCAGATGAATTTTGAGCTCAGTTTATGAAAGGAGATGTCGGAAACAAGGTATTTCTGCTGGAAATGAGTCTCTTTTAACTGGCAGGTTACACTGGAAAACAAGCAGGTGAAAGCAGCAGCAGAGCATGCTGTTCGATCTTCCCCGCTCGCAGTGGGACTGGAGGCTCAGTGCCTCTCTGGAGGGGATTTGGGAGCATGAGAGAAACTTAACCGGCAAGGGAAGCTGCTTTCCCTGCCCAGACTTCCTGCGGTGCACAGTGGATGGTGCTGTTGGGTAGGGGAGACCCGCGGATTGCTAATACTGACAGAGAGGGTGGCCTTGGCGATGCTCATGGCCCTGGGCTCGGGAAAAGAACAGTTGAGACGTGGTGCACAAATCCCATAAGTAACCCCAACCTGGCCCGCGCCAGCTGAGAGAGAGGTGGTTGTGTTAACATTCAAGCAAAACTGGGACTGTTCATTACTAGACGTTACTGATGCACACAAGCAGCCAAGAGCCCCCTAAGACACGTTTGGTGCCGTCGTGATATCAAAATAATACCATGACCCTGCAATCTGTTGAAAATCATAAAATGAAGGAGCACAATGGCAGCAAGTAATTTTGACAGGGATATTGCTAATTCCACTTGATGCCAAGTGTGGAGACCTAGTCTACCCAGTAGAGAGGATGAGGTACCATGTAACCCTCTGCCCCTCTCCACTTGCATATGATCCCAAAGAATAATTGCATCTCTTAATTACTATTGGCTTTCTCCTCTTTAAAAGAGTAAATAAATTTGACTTACGTCGTTTGGTGGTGAGATCACCCAGAGCATCTTCTAGGTTGAAGTCATCTAGGCTGTCCCCATGACCTGGAGATAAAGAATCAGCATTGGTTTTACTTGCTCCACACAAAATAAATTGCCCTTAAGTACATCATGGCTAGACTTGTTTGCTCAATTTGCTTTAGTTTTTGGAGGGCTTTTTGCCTAAGCCTGACCCATCATCGGTGCTGACGAAGACACCCCGCGTTCTCAGAGCTCTATGACTGTTAAATTGCAGAGCAGTCATCTCCGGATTTTCCATTTGTCTGCCCTAATGGATGTGGTATAAAAACACATGCTACACTTAAATTTGTCAAGCAGAGCTACCAATTCATCTGTAGCTGCCACTCATCTGTGGCTGCGCTCACAATTATATGTTTGCTAAACACCATGAAAATATTGGAACAGCACAGGCCAATTCAGGGAAAAACAACCAACCCCACGCACCTCTTCTTTGAAAGTACATCCCAACACCAAAAATTTCATATTAAAATCCTGAAGCTGCCTGCCAAACACACTATTTAATACTTCAGATACCGCCTGAATCACTACCTTGGTAAACTAAGAACATACCCAGAGCCAAGGAACACACCTGACAACAGACGGCAAATTTGTTGTTGAAGATGCCTTACAACAACTCCAATCGCTTTATAATATCCTGGGAATGACTCTAAACTATCCGGTGTTCTAATGTGATAGCACCGTCTAATCCTTCCTTCCCTGCCTTTTTTTGCATCATGTTAATTACTGTTGACTTACCCTAGTTCTGAATGTATTTGTCTTGATAAATTCATGCTTTTACATCTCCGAGCATGCTGAGTAATTAATATCCTTTGGGTTTGCTAAGTACTGCAGCCCTGCAAGAGAACATTAAAATGGCTTTCCTCTTATTCCTACTGCTAAATGGATTTAGCTATTGCCACCTGAGCTCCAGTTTGCTCCATGAATAAATTTAAAGCCTTACTGACAAGGACAATAGCGATGAAAAGGCACAAGTCCATCAGAAAGAAGGTATCAGTGTTTCAGTGAAAAACTTCTACAGAGAGTGGTCACTAAGTACTGCAACACTCTCGGCTCTGGTTTCAGGTGTTCACGTATCACACCCAGTCTCATTTACTGTCTACTGAAATGTGAACTTGGCAAGCGTGAGAGGGATTGCAAGGCAGGGCGTGTGGTCTGGAAGTTGCTGGGTGCTCCACGCTCTGCACCACGCGGGGTGCGCATGTGCAACAGAGGCAGCAGCCCGCAGCTGAGTTCCTCCTTGAGCGCTTCACTGCGTGAGCTGAGACAAATCGGTGGTGTGAGACGAGTGTCCTGTTGCAGGGAGAGCCAGGCTCCGTGTTAAAACGCGTGAAGCAAGATGCACTGATGAACCTCTTGGTTAGAGATGGAGTGCAGAGAGTGATGCCTGGCATCCCAACCTCCCTGTCCTCCCTGTGCTGCCCTGGCCAACGTATTTCCCTCCTGGGCCTTACTACACTTGAAAGGTGAGCAGTGTGTGACAGGACGGGCTCTGGCACCCTGGCAGCATGAGCAAAGCTGCAGGACGAGGAGCTGCTCCGTCAGAGCAGACTCCCAGGGGCACCCTTCCCACCAAGGCTGCTTTTCCTTCTGTAGTTATTCAACTTGTGGGAATCTGTGGCGCTTTGCCATTTCTGCTTTTACACTTTAAACTGTGTTTAAAAAAAAAAAAGGCAGAAGGGGAACACTGCTGCCTGCCTCTGACGTGCTGGAGCCAGGAGGGAGCTCTGCAGAAAGGCCACATCGCCGCACTTCATTGCGGTCCCTGCTACCTCTGCTGCTTGCAGGATGTGCAAAATTAACCGTCAGGAGGAATTGGGTGGAAGCACCAGCACTCACATCTGTATGCCGAGCGCCTTCCCTCTCCTCTCCTCCGCCTCCCTGTGCTTGGTGATTAGCAGGTGCTCAGGTGCTGAGCTGCTGCACACCGCGGTTCGGCAACGAGCAGCTCCGGGCTGGGGTTTACTCTCGAAGGCGCCGTCAGAGGGGCCGGGGGCTCTCGCGCTGCGTGCTGAGGCTGCCTGGGCAGCCGGCAGGTGCCGCTTGCTTTCGGGAATGTGGCTGTTCCCAGCACCAATGGGCTCTCAAGCGCTGACTGTCCAGGGTGTTGATACCCTTAATTCCCCACTAAAACCTCACCTACGAATTAAGGCACTTGGCACAATGCATTTCACGGGGCTTTCTTGCTGCTACCCATGGCAAACCGAGAGATCAACTTCTGAGAGGGCGATTTAAACCAAGGAATTCGCCAGGTGTTGTCAAGGATTAATAATAGATTGCTAGTTAATTGAAGCTGACAACATCTTTATTTCATGCAAAGAATGTTATAGAGATATGACACCTTTTATGGATCGATAGCCAAGTTCTCCCATCAAAGACATGCAACTTGCATCCTTGCCCTGTCTGAGAACCGAATGCTCCTCTCCTTACTCTTTTATTATTAAGCAGTAACAAACTGGGCATTTCACAGACAGATGCTTAAAATCCAAACAGCGTACCCGATGTGCATGCTCTCCTTGTAAGCACGCAGTGTGGCATTTATAGCAGGGAACCGGTATCTGGCAGCCGCTGCTCTATTTCCCGCTCCGTCTCATGGCAAATCCCTGCTCCCAGGTGCCGCGGTGCCTCTACCTCGCTATCCACCCGAGGGGTTCATCTACCCAGGCTGGTGGGGCCCATCTGCTGATAAGAAGCTCTGCACAGCAGAGTAGCTTTGTATTATGGCTCATTTATACTCTTTGAGCGAAGCTAAGGCCCGTTTCTGCATATTATAGCTCACAACACAGCCTGTAAGCTTTAGAAATGTCTGTCTTTAATGCATGCTAAAGGTACAGGTTAGTGCCAGTGTTCATGTGTCACGTCCACTCCAAGATGTCTACAATCTAAACTGTCTACAATCTGTTACAGTGCTGTAAAACTCCTGATGTATGAAAAGCTCAGGAAAAATGTCTTTACTGATTATTCAGTATTGGTGAGCAGTATTAGACCTTTATTGGGGTTTACTGTATGATTGTCCTTGCATCAAGTTCTTGGAAGGATTCTTGTCTCTGCATGTTTGGGCTGAAACCACAGCACTAAGGGCCAGGTGAAAAGTGAACTCAGTCGTCAGTGCTGACCAAGCATTGCTCGTTCCTAGGGAGAAGGTTCACCCTAGACTGAAAGGTTCACCACTTATCCTCAGCATGGGCCTTGTGATAGGGAAGAGCAGGATGGGGCCACGACCTCATGGACTTTCTCCTAAACCCTCTCAGGGAGTGGCTACTGATGTTCAGAGGAGGCTTTGGGAGTTCTGCCCTCCTCTGCTCCACCAAAGGCAAACCCAGCCCCAGGCATTTCCTTCAGGAGGTGTTGGGCAGTGCTGGCTTCTCACTCACTGATTTATTTATTTAAAGACCAAAAGAGAGACAAATTAGCTGTCTCATGTTAGGTGAGGACTACTGAAAACCTGCGTTTGTTTTTACGTATTGCAGCTCCTCCTTCGCCTCTGCCCTTTCTCTGGTGGACGATGGCCTCGATGTTGGCCTGGTCGGGCTGCGCTGCTTTTGCATCCTACAAAATTGGGCTCTGCCAATGACTCAGGTAACAAAACAAGTAAATAGCAGACTCTGTGGCCCGTGGGTTTGGAGTACATCCGATGGCAGGGAGCTGGCCGGAGGTGAAGGAGCCTCACCCTCTGCTCTTCGCCAAGAGGGGTGACCAGCAACCACAGAGACGTGTGGTGGTTCAGGACAGCAGCGGAGCTGGTGCTCCCGTCCAGCTAGGAGGGAACACGGGATGCCACTGAGTCCTTGCTCCAACACCAGTTCTCCGTGTAGGATGAACCAGGGAGCTACATGAAGCTCCAGGGCTCTCTGGTCACTGTATCAAGGTTGTTATCCATGTGCTGTACATCAGGGAATTTATAGTGGGGGAGAGAAACAGGTGAACTGGATGCATTTTCCATGTTTTTCTCTAACGTGGCAATCCGAAGAACCCAAGCCAGGGCAGGGAGTCTGTGTAACATTAATCCCCAGCTCCACTGCTCTGCGAGCTGGGGTGGGAGCTGCCGCCAAGCCTGCAGCTGCCCTGGCGAGGCCATAAAACAGGAAGGTGAGAGCTACAGCCGAGGCAGCGCTGCAGATTCAAGGCTTCTCTGCGAATTCCCTTGCTTGGCTGGGGATATTTTTAATCAGAGCTAACTGCTCTTTGAAGGTGGAAGGATTTTTTTTTGGTGCCTTAATGTATTCTTTCCTCATTATTTTCTGCAGCAGGCAGCTCAAATGTGCAATTGTACTCGTCAGCTTTTTAGTTTTTACAATTATATATATATTCTAATTAAGCCGCGCTGTTTGACAAACCTTGAATTATAGTATCGTAACTCACACCTAGTATATTGCTAGGCTGTGTGCAGTATTAAGAGAGAGGTATTCCATTTTTAGTGCAAGCCTACATATCTCTCTGTGCAAATATATATGTGTTTAGCTTTCCTGGGAATTTAGAGCCTGTGAAGGTACCAGATTGACAGCCCAGGAGATTAAGGGAGAATGCAAAGCAGACACTAGTGCAGCTGAGAGTAATTCAAATTGCCTGGCTTTAGGTGCATAACCGGTCTAAGGCAGCAAGGAGTGGTGGGAGGGATGGAGGGAAGGTTGTGTCATGGTGGTGAAGACACCGCTCGTCCCCAGCGACCGGCCTCTTCGTTTGGGTATCGAGCTGGGCAGGGTGGCTGCCCTTGCCCTCGGCTGCAGCACACAGCGCAGTAAGAGGCTTTGAGCGCGGCTCCGGCGGAGCAGAGCGGCCTTGCACCGTCTGGGAGGAAACCCTGCTCGTTCGGGCAGGAGGGCGCAGGGAGGTCTGCGCCATGCCAGCGTCACCGCCGCGTCCCCGCGTCTCAGCGAAGAGGCAGCGCCCTCCCCGAGGCAGCTCCCTGCGTGCTGGGCTCCGCGCACCGCGTGCTGTGGCCAAGGCCCTCCCGCGAACGGGGACTACCCCGCGGGGCACAGCGCGCCTGCCACCCGCGTCACCGCCAGCCCACCTGCCCGTGCGCGGGGCGCCTCTGAGCACAGCGCTGCCGGGACGGGACGGACAACCTCGGCGCTCAGCTCCTCTCCAAAGAGGTGCCACGGCTGCCCCCGCAACACAGCTTTGCTCCTCAAACCAGTCGTGCCTAGGAAAGGAGACCCTTAACTCCTCCCAGATCGTCACCCGCCAGATTGTGCATCTCCGGGGCCGCCTGTTTCCTCAAGCCACCAGGGAATACAGACCCTTGGGACAGAAACAACAGGAGGAGGCTGCTCCTGCACGTGGGAGAGCGGGACCGTGACCTCCTCCCACGCAAGGAAAGGTCTGCTGGGAAGCAAAGCAGGGAAGAGGCATCCGACAATGCCACTGCACTCAGTGCGACTGACAGACTCGCACCACCGGGCACGCTGGCACAGGCTGCTTGGCGGAGCGGCTGCGCGAGCGGGATGGGGCGGCCTGGGAGAGCTGCCCTTACCGGTGCAGCCCCGTCTCCTGGCTGGGGACTCTGCAGCGCTGCTGTCCTCGTCCTCCATTTTCAGGAAAACATTTTGATTTCCTGAAGTACTAATCAAAATCACTCTTGATTATGGCAAAAACAACCTCTGCTGTAATTTTTTTATGCAATTAACAAGGGTATATGGTAATTCCAAGCAATCTTGCTCTTGAGATTAAAGGCAAGCCTGCCAGGAAGCACATGAATAAAGCTTTAAGATGAGAATTTGCATAATGAAGACTCTCTCTTTGTGGAAGGACTGATGGCGGTTATATCTGAAACCTCTTCAGAGCCCCGATTAAAAGCGTCCGCTAAAGCCAGCGAGCGGGCAGCTCGTTGCGGTGACCCGCACGGTTCCCCTGGTGCACCGGCCGCCGAGGGCGCTGCTCCGGGAGACCCCTCTCCTTGGGCTCCCAGAACCGCTAGAGGGAGACCGGCCCACGGCGGACGCCAGCCCTGCACCGCAACGGCCGGACAGCCCGGCGAGCTGCGTCTCTCCGCTTGGAGCGAGGCACCTGGCTCCGCCTGGTTTGGGAGCCACAGAACACTCCTCTATTTACGGCACTTATGAGGAATGATTTTAACTCATTTTCCCTTTGGACTGCTCCCGGCAGGCCCCGGGCTCCTCTCCATCCAGTGGAGCGCTGCCGCCGTGCAAACCTGCGCCCCGCACGGAGCCTCGCTCTGGAGAAGCTTGCAGGGCTCGCAGCTGCACAGGCCCAGAGAGCTACCCCGTCCTTGCCACGCTGACCACCACAGCTCGGGCCATGGCCGCTGCACTGGGGTGTCACCATCGCTAGAGGTGACAGAGCCTGCACCTTTCACTCTATGGTCAAGCCACAGCAGCACTTGGGGCACCTGACAACCAGCAAGAGTCAGTGGGCGATAACACAAGGCAAATAAGACCAACGCAATGGAGCTTCGTTTGGTGGACTCCAGGCTTTCTCTCAGCAGACCCCATTTAGCACCAGTAACGCTAAAAGAAACAGCTGAAAGCAATTCCCCACAACATGATTGATGTTCCAGGGACGCCTGTGGACGAGTCCTTGCAGCGTGGACTGGAGCCCCTCTGCCTCGCACCATCCTGAAGGGATGCACTGTGGCAGAAAGAGAACCCTTCAGATTGCCCATGAAGAGCCAGAACAAGCCACGTTGCTACCACAGACCCTGTTGGTGCCACACTGCCTTAACAGGGACCCCCACGTTCATCCGGTAAGGCACCAAGCCAATTGTAACCCCACAGAAAGCCCTCTCGTCACCTGACACCAGCGCCCTGGCCTCGCTGCAACTGAGCCCCGGGACAGCCCCGCAGCAGGGAGCAGACAAAAAGCACCACGGGGAGGAGCTTCTCATCCGCTGCCATCCAGCGCCGCCTTTCTCACTCATTCACATAAAGGTTTAAAATGCTGCCAGACGGGCACTTGCCTCCTCCTCCTCTTCCACGCACGCTGCACTCCACGCTGCCTCCAGCAAAACTTTGGTGGCCACCCAGGTAGCACAAGGAAATATCCAAAGTGAGGTGTTCAGGAAATTCTCCCTCCAGACTGGCACATGCACCGAGGGCATGTGAAAAGTGCATCCACTCTGACCTTGCTGCCAGGAGACCCATCTTCCCATCAGGTTGCCGTTCCCCTGGACTCAGCTGTCCAAGAAGCGCCGACAGCAGAAGTTTCCCAGCTGCATCGATAGCAGTTGGAGCAATCGTAGCAGCCCGCCGGAGCAAGGAAGCCCCGTGTCCATCTCCAAAAGCCCAACTCATAGAGGAGCAACCAAACGTCTCCTGAGGGACAGAAAGCTCCCGCAAAGCCAGACACATTTGTCTGCCCTAAGTTCTTGCTTCAATTTACCTCTCCTTGCCAACACTTCTCTTTTTCCTGCTCTTGGACCTCCCTGGTAAAAAATACAGACATTACGATACTCCAATTTTACTTAAAAATTCAGCAGAGAGAAGAAATTCACTGGAGGGCTCGCTCCCTGGGCACGGACCCTACCTGCCAGCTCAGTTTGCTTTTCACACCAACACGTGCCGGCCGACCTGGAGGATACGGATCACCTTGGCAAACGGGATCTGCTCCTCAAGTTTTGGGATGCAAACTCTCAGATGTGAATCTGCTCCGGGAGGGAAGCGCTGCGTTTCCGCTCGCTTTGCCTCCCTGTCAGTGCTGGTGTCAGCCCGACGACCCAGCAGGCCCCAGCGCGTG
Source organism: Microcambeva ribeirae (assembly GCA_035222435.1). Lineage (NCBI taxonomy): Eukaryota > Metazoa > Chordata > Actinopteri > Siluriformes > Trichomycteridae > Microcambeva > Microcambeva ribeirae. The sequence goes on from JAYECN010976864.1 coordinate 22,770, forward strand.
AGGGGGCTCCGCACGCCCGCTTGCCCCGCGCCGCCGTCGCCACAGTGAGTGCGGTCCCGGCCCGGCGTGGGGCAGCGAGCGCCCCTGGGCCGCTGCGCAGTTGCTGTTCCCGGTGGGTCCCCAACCCAGGGCCGCCAGGAAGGTGTAAGAAGAGCTGACTCCTCATCCCGTCACGCTGGACTTGAACACCCGATGGGAGAGCGCTCACTGCGAGCCGCAGCAAAGCGGTGCTGCTCTCCAATGCTCCGGGGACTGTGTTGTCCCACGGACTGGCCAAGCCGTGCAGCAGCGCCAGCGCTCCCAGCACGGCGCAGGTTCCTCTGCTCCGCCTGTTGTCTAACTGCTGCCTGGCGCTGCGTTTTGGGCAGGGGCTGACCCCGAAGACAAATGTGAACACGCAGCGTCACGAGCTGTGAACCGGACCATCAAGAGCTGCCAGTGCGGTGCAGGACCAGGGCAGGGTTTGATCCACAGTGACAGCTTGGCCTGGACGCTGGACGATCATCGGGCTGGACGGGACCACCTCAGCTCCACAGGACCCACCAGTCCTGGCGGTCCACAGCTCTTCTGGCTACAGCCACCCCAATGGCCCCACTTCAGCAAGCACAAAGCAGCGTCTGGCTTTCTCACGTTGGAAGGAGAAAGATTGGCAGGCAGAAAAGCCCTCTAGATGGTAGCAGCAGCCCTCAACAGCTCAGAACAAAAAGCCAAGCCCTGCCAAGGGCAACGTTCCCGGAGCCTGGAAAGGGTTTGCCTTGGGGTTTTCCCCTGGATGACTCGAAGCTACAGGCTTGACTTGTCTCTGCTTCTACTCCTGCTCCCCAGGGGTAATTTCTTTGATTCAGCACAGTCTTTTCTCTGGAGCCCATGTGAAACAGAAAGTTTCCCGAGGTGTGTCTGCAACCACCCCCACCCCAAATCGATCGGAAATTAAGTACCCCTGTTCAGACAAAACAAGATGCCAATCAAAATGACTTTCTCTTGTATCAACATTCAAAGCTTTCAAGATTTTTAAGACTCTGTGACATCTCCATACTTAAAGTGGGTGACAAATTTTCTAAGCAACTTTAATAAGATAATTGTTCTTTGAGATTTCTGTCAAAAAAAAGAGGTCTTTGCCGCAGTGTTTCACCTGTTCTGAAAACTACTTTCAATTAGTCTCTGGATGAACTGCATTTGGAGCAAAAGGCTGGAATTTTCTGAGCACAAATATTTGAGGTTCTTTGCTTTTTGAAGAGCACCCAGGTCCAAGCCCAGATGTGCCTTTGATCAAGACGGGGAAGTGCTGATATCTGATATATCTGATACCTGGCACCGGGCCAGGCAGGCAGAGCTGAAGCCTGTTTAAGTCTCTCTGGTCAATCTGCCATTAACCCTGGAAAGAAAATCTCCGAGCCTCTCCAGGACACTGACAAATGCCACATCCTAGTAATTCAAAAACACAGCAGAAAGGAGAGAAAGTTTCATCTTATTTTCATTCTTTTGGTATTTTTTTAAAGAAGGAACAATTTAATATACCTAAAATGGGGAGAGAGATGTAGAAGGCATCATTTTTTACTCTCTGACCCTCAGCATTTTGTAGAGTGATGGAGAGGAAGTTGACATCAGCTTCACCAAGTGGGACAGGCTTTGGTTAAAAGTGACTTTCTCAAGTTGCTGAAGACCCAAGAATATCACCCAAGTGTCCAGGACATGGGCTCATCCTCCTGCTCCCGCACATGCTGCCGCTGACAACACGGATGCTCTCCCGAGGCTCTTCTAGGAGCCCCAGGCTGGTGGCCAAAGCTTGCTTGAGACTCCTCGGCAGATGAGGAACATCTGGTCTGTGACCTTTAGTGAAGGTGAGAAAATGTGTAAAGTTATTTTTCCTTACTCAGACTTTATGTGTAGGGCTGAAAACTTGGGTGTTTCCACATTTTCTGTGTGCTGTCCAAGCAACGTAATCAAACAGCATTATTACCTGTACATTTAATATACAGATTAACCATTTGATTTGCACTTACACATTAAGTAATGACTATGAAATTGCCTAGGGCCAAAGACAGCTGCTTATAAACAAGGCAACAAATTGTGGCACGAGTGCATTTTGTTCCTAACCCAGCACAGAGCAACCGGTGGCAGAGGCAGTGCTGCAGGAGTCCAAAGCAGACAGAGCAGGAGAGGAAATGCTTCTCCCCTGATCCCCAGTGGAAAGAGATTTCTCTCATCAGATAAAGATCAAGAGAAGATGCTGTAGTTAAAAGTAGGTAAATAGGGAATAGCATGGTAAAAGCGCTGGCTCATCACTTGGGATGTGCTGCTCTTGTTAGACTGTGCTACTTAAGATGGGAACTGGAGCTGTTGTGAGAAGCAGGAGCCCGGCGGTACCCTGGCTGGAGGCAGCGGTCTGCCCTCGTCCTGCAGCACCAGCTGCTCCGGGGGTGTCCGGGGTACCGGAGCCCCTGCTCTGGGGGTAGCGTGGGGCCAGCTCGGCTCTGTGGCAGATTAGGGAAGCAGAGGTCAGCGGGATGGGATCAGTGCTGTGCTGTGCCGCGATGGGAAGGGGCTGGGAGCCCGGTGAGGAGGGGGGCTGCCCCCAGGCTCCCAAAAAGTGGCAGCAAGGATGTGCCAGAGGTAATTTTTCCTAGGAGCTGGCTGCAATTTGCAGCACCCCGTTCTGCCAAAGGGGACTGGGAGCCTCCAGCCTGCAAACGCTGGCTGCTAGCTCGGCTCCGGCTCACGTTTGATGAGGTGGCTTTGGCTGTTCCGCTAAATACAGCCCGCTGTCCTTACAGGAGGCGGCTGCCTGACCACGTCTGAGGCAAATGCTGTCCATGGACAACCTTGTCCAAGCCTCGGTCACAGAGCAGTTTGGGGGCGGTTCGGGGACAGCAGAGCCCAGGGCTGGCAGCCGCTCCTGATGGCTTTGGCTGCGCAGATGAGGCCACATGTGAAACCAAAACCATGAGCACGGGCAGGCAGGCCCAAGGGCGGGATGATGGTGCTTTGTGCATCACCAGATGCCAGCGAGCATGGGGATCTCCTCGACCTAATGTCCTCCTCCACATGCGCCACCTTCTCACGGGTGGTCTCCAAGATACCTCGGGCTGCGCCGTTTTTTTTTGTCGAGCGAGCTCTCGCCAGCTTTGCTGCAAGAAGGCAACGTTTCCTGCCTTCTGACCACGTTCTGTACCTCAAACCTCTGAAGCTGCTTGTGACCCGTTGAATTCGTTAGTCTCTCCTGGTGCCCCGGGGAGGTGGGGCACGTAGCAGTGCCACCATGGTGGCCAGACCAGCCCAACTGCTTTCGGGAACCACTGAAAGCTCCCGTTCCACCCCGCGGGCCGCTGGCACAGCAGCATCTTTGCACAGAAAATGCACCCACAAGGGGCAGGAGCAGTTGCCTGCAAAGAGGCTGGGAAAGCCCTTCTGAAATGCTTTTGTCTAGAAAATGGTGTCTCTGTCAAGCTGTGGCAATTTGTCAACGAGGAAAAGTTCTGAAATATTTTGTTACAGAATTTCAGGGTTTTTTAAACTTATTTCATGACTACAACTTAAAATGACATTTTTAAGCCACAGAGGATAACTGTTTAGATCTGAGTGAAGCCAAATTCTTCCAGATCAAGAAGGTGCACGCTCCGTTGATGGGGTTTTGCACCAGAAAGTCAACAGTCTGCTTTACAACCAGAGTGCTACTAACCACTGATTTGGCATGAAAAAACTTAGAATTACACAAATAGAAACTGAGCTCAAAGGGAAGTCTGCCAGGTCCCTCACTCCCTCTGACCCTCCTGTGGAGGGAAGCAGCAGCCACGCTCACAAAACCTGACAACCAGCAAACTGTTTAATTCAGTTGCCTGTTCTGGCTCTGCGACTTCCTCCGGGGAGGTGTCGAACTTGTTCCCTTCTGCTGCGGGATGGGCAATTGAGGAAGGGATGCACCTTTCTATAACACACGTGCACTTTGTGTGCATCTCGCAATAAGATTCCTGTCCTTTCCCAGGCGGTCACAGAGCGGTGTGAATGCAAGGGGTGAGCACAAGGTACCTCCGTGGCCCCAATTATGCAGACCTGCGGTCAGAAAGGCAGTGTAGAAACCTCCTCCATGTGGCTTCCTTGGGCTCCCTACCGCCCGCAGCCCGTGCAGCATCCAAGCGCAGGGCTGTGAGCGTGCCCTGCTGCTGCTATTTAGCTGTGTGATTTTTCTGCCTTTGACAAGTTCTTTCTATCCACCATTTCTCTGTGCATAAGCAAAAAACGCCTTTCAAAGCATGTACAAAACGCTGAGCTGCGCTTTTCCCAGCCCTAGCTCACCAGGGATGACTCCTCTCTGCCAACGCGCAGCCCGTCTCGCGCTGAGACACCGAAAGCAGAACAACATAATTCACAGCACCATCCTGCCCACCCTATCCATCGTCCTGCAGTGCCTCCGCTCTCCTTCCTTTGGCTTTTCCATGTGCAATCTGCTGCGCCGCTGCCACATCACTCTTGGCCGGGAAGCGCTGTGGTTTTCCGCCTGCAGGTCCCCAGGATGCTGGCGAGGGGAAGCAGCGGCAGGAGTGATTCCCTATGTTACTTCGCAAGCCCTGGAGGAAGGTGCCCAAGGGGGCTCTGCTCCTGCGTAGGGAAACGTGTGGGGAGGCACAGCGAGGATGGCAGAGCGCGGAGGGCCCGGCGGCTCGTTTTGCGTGGTAGCCTTGTGCTGCATTGCACCTTCCTTGCACCAGCCTTTCAAGGGATATTCTCTTTCTCTGCCCAAATCTCACCTCGCTCATGTTCCGACCGTCACACCCCAATACTCCTACTGCAATCATTTTCCATTCTCCGGACTGTCACAGAAAGCAAGGAAAAGGCCTTTCAGAGCGATCGCTCGACAACTTTGCAAACATGCAAGCACAAACTTCACCCACACAGCACCGATGCACTTAACTCCCAGAAGACCTGTCCCCAGGCTGGCCCTACGCAGCGCCCGCAAAACCAAGGCGAACGTTCACCAAGTGCCTGCTCCTCCTCTCCCGGAGCGTGTGCCATTGGCACCAGGCCTCTCCTCTTTCTCCTCGAGAGTGCTGTTCGCTCAGCAAACACATTCCTGCGCTTGCATCCCAAATCACAGCTAGTAAATTCAGCATCTGGAGCCCCAACTTTGAAGTTCCCTTTTCAAAAAAACCCTGTGTCCTTTCATGTTTTGCTTTTTGATATGCAACATTCATCTGCTCTGATTTTGTTCTATTCAAGTTTTTTCACCAGTTGTGAATTATATCAGTCAATCAGGTTACAAAGGAATTATTGCAAAGGTTTTCTCCTTGCCTTCAGTGTTATGTAGTTTATTAAACATATGTTTTGCTATTAAAGTGACTTCAGAAGCTGTGCCTCATAAAACTCAGTTTTCCTTTAGTCAGCTATAAAGATAATGCCATAAACCTTTAGGAGATATTTTTCGAAGGAGAAACAAACTTGTTTTTAAGATGAGCAGTCCTAAAAGTTTATTCTAGTCAACACTGGAGATCAATAGACAGTTCTGGTTTATATGCTTTAAGGGCTGAAACCACTGCAACAGATGCAGGAAGAAAAACACAATTTTGTACTGAAAAACAAAACAAAACAAGGCAACGTGATGCAGTTAAATGGCCATTTCCAAGCCTAAGGATCACCAGGCCAGGGAGAGAGAAAGTTATAGAAGAGAAGCGTATCTAAGTATGGAAATTATTTCCAAAGCTTTGTACCTACATATTTGGGCATGGCACATTTAATTAATGCATATTTTTTCAAAGATGACAGACAACATGTAAGAAACCCAGTTTTGCTTCACCCACTTCATCATACACACTAAAAACACTACGAAAGTATAAATTATTCTTTAAAAGTATTATTTTGACTTGCTAGTTATACCTAGTAATTATGAATTTAATACCGTAATAAGGGATTTAAGACTTTTACCAAATGTAGGTGTTTTTAACAATGCTGCTCTCCGATTCTGCCTCAATAGTAACGCAGCACGGAGGCTTTTTCTTCCATCGCCAACATCTCCGCCCCGGCAGGTCTCCCGTGCGGAGGCGGCGGCAGCACCCTCTGCACCAGCCGCTTTCCCAGGCCACGGGTTGCGGAGCGGAGCCCGCACATCTGCACGAACATCTGGAGCGGCGCAGGGCCTCCCTCTCAACAGGTAACTGCTGCACGACCGCGTGGGGAGGAGCTGCCTGCGGTCACCGCAGCCACCTGCACGACAGCTACAAAGAACTGCCTAATATTGCTGTCGCGTGAAGCAATTGTACTTGCTGGTGGGATTCTATAGCCACACTTGAGAGGTGATGGGTGAGACGCCATCTATCAAGATGCAGGATGATGACCTGTGAAGTTGTGTCACTGCTGACACCGCAACTTTGGGGGTATTTTCATCACTGGTAAGCATGGAAGTTTTCCTTCAAGTTTTTCTTGGAGAAGGCAGAGGGTAATTTGAAGGCATGGCCCTTCTGCCTGGCTGGGACAGGGACCCCTGTGCTCTGGCTGGAGCAATGTCTGTGCCCGGGGTGGGATTTGCTGTGTTCCCACCTTGCCCCCCCCCCCCCCACCACAAAAAAAAAAAGGGTGCATTTCCTCCTTTTCCTATAGGAGAGAAGGAGATAAAAAAGATAAAAGACAGAGTGGCAAGTTCCTTGCTTGAACATTTTCCTCATCCTTTTGGACAAACATCTGGCCAGCCTGGATGACTCAAGCCTACCGACCTTCTTCTAGAAAAGCCACCAATCTGTGCATTCAGAGAAACCCCGGGCTGATCTCAGGCTCCAAGGCACAGCTGGCACCGGCCGCGGCTTCTTTTTGAACGAGGCGGCTCTGCAGAGCCTCGGGCTACTCCCGCACTTGCCCACGAGCCCCGGGTGAGATCATGCTGGAGCTCCCCAGCACGCTCCAAGTGCTCTGTGTTCCGCCAGCAGCTACAGTAAGCGGTGATGGAGACAGGGGCAGAGCAGCCTGTCTGGCGCTCTGAACCTCCCCTGCATTGTGGGCACGGCTCCACACAGGGACGGTCCCAGTGCCACTTACCTTCACCCCACTATTTCCGTGCAGAAGCCATTTAAAGCAGCTCAGAGAGGCGCTGAACTTAACGTGCTGCAATTACCTGGGAAGCCTGGCCCTGGCAGGGATGATTAATGACGGTTTCAGTGACATTACTTGTGCTGCAAATATAGCAAAGCGTGCTTAAAATCTAGCCACCGCAATCTGGTGTTTAAGTAATGGGAAAGAAGAACATTCCTCTTGGTCCCTGCTAAAAACAGCACCATGCAAATTGCTTTCCTGCTGACTAATTGAGGCTTCTTTCATTTTAACCTAAAACGGGGACTTCATACCCAATCTCTTAGCTAAGCCTGTAAAATAAATGTCCATCAATTTAAAACAGAGAGATTGAGACAGTGAGCCCAAGTAACTTTATATCATATAATGACTCCTTCTGCTGCACGTAAGCGCCTGCTGCAAATGGAGATTAATTCTGGGCTGGGTAAGTCTCATCTCCTCCAACCACAAAACCTTCTTTTCGTCCAATTTAGGCTGCAGGTTGATGCTAAAATTCTCATTCAGATCTGTATTTGAGGGTTGCCTCCTACCAAGTTTGCCATTTACTCTGTATAGCCTTTGAAGGTACCTTTACTTTTCCTTTAAAAAAACTAAATGGATTTTCAAGAGTACATTTTTTTCTAAAAAAAAAAAAAAAAAAAAAAAGCTGTAGAACTATTTGGCTTGCACCAAGTTCCTATGAGAAATGAGAAAACCCGCTTTACCCCCGGCGGAGGTGCATGCTCGCTACCCGCGCACATGTGCGCAGCCTTCCTCTCCCTGCAGCCCTCGTCCCCAGGAGACCCTCTCCCTCCAGCCTCACGCTGTGTCTGCCAGCACACGAGCTCTGCAGGCTCCCTCATCCCTATGCACAGGGGCTCATGCTCCTCTGTGTAGATAAACGGCTGCTTGCTTCTGGGCCATGTGCGCGGAGGGGATCGCGAGCTCCTCCATGGGACGAGGGGGGCTCAGCTACTTTTGGAAGCCCAGTCAAGTCTCTCTTCTATTAGCTAATACTAGATATTAAAAACTATTTTAAAAAAGAAAGTAAGAAAAAAAAAAAAAAAAAGAAGCAGGGGCAAAGATGCTATTGCAGCTCAAGCTCGAAAAATCGGTTTTATTTTTGGATTTGCTCCTGCTATGCACACAGTTGGTCCGGCGTTTTTTTCCCCGCCTCTCCTCCCGGCCCTGCTCTGCCCTGCTGCCCCTTCAGCCTGCCCCTCGCCCGCTGACCCCCGCCGGATCCCGAACCCGAACCCGAACCCCCGGCTCCCGCTCCGGCTCCACCACCCGCGCGCGCTCTGGGCGGGCTGCAGTGGGTAGGGCCGGAGGAACCGGCATATCCCCTGACGGGCGTCAGGGTCCTCCAATGAGACGCGGGAGGAGGCGGGCTCTAGCGGCGGCGGCCCAATAGGGGGGCGCGGATCGCCGGGGGTATAAAAGCGGCTGCGTGCGCTGTCCTCCCCGCTTACACAGTATGGCCGGCGACATTAGCTAGCGCTCGCTCAACGCTCTTCTCTGTAACAGGGGAACACACGGACTACAAGGAACCGAACCGCATCGTCTGCCCGCCCGCACCCTCGCTCGGACTGTAACCCTCTCACACACGCTCACGCTGCACCCGCCGCCACGCACTCCGGGTGGTTTTCGCTGGTTTTGAAAAAAAATCCTTTTTTTTCCCTCTAATTGCTCCTTTTTTTTTTTTTTTTTTTAATTAATATTAAGAAAAAAAAATCCTTCAGAAGGTGAAACCCGCCCGGGACGGACTGGGACCCGGCGGCGGCAGCGCGGCCCGTGCAGCGGCAGCAGCAGCAGACGGTAGCGGCCGGGGGCGGTAGTTTGGTTGTCGTTAATTTCTGTGGTTGTTGGTTGCCGAGTTGTCTCACCATGAAGGAAAACGGTGCACACTTCTTCGAAGGGACCGAGAAGCTGTTGGAGGTGTGGTTCGCCCGGCAGCAGCCCGCGCAGCAGGAGCCGCACCAGAGCAAGGGCTCCGGCGACCTACGCACCATACCCAGGTCCGGTAACGGCCGGTGGCGTAGGGGGCGAAGAGAAGGGAGCTGCCGCTAACGGCCGGCAGCGTGGGGGGGGAGAAGGGAGCTGCCGCTAACGGCCGTGGGGCGGGGGGAGCAGCCGTTAACGGCCGCGGGGCAGCGGGAGGAGGAGAAGAGCGCTGCCGCTAACGGCAGCTGGTGAATGGCCGGCGCACGCGGGGCCAGGCGTGGTGGCGGGGGGGTGGCCGCCGGGTAATGGCCGCGCGCGGGCTGGTTCCGGGCGGGCTCCGGCGCTTGGTGGCAACGGGCGCGCGCGAGCGAGGCGGGCCCGCCCTTTTCTCGCGGTGGCCTCCGTGACAGTCCCTCCACCGTGCGGCGCGGGAGGGGTGACCTTCCTCTGCCCTCCGCGGCCCCACGCGGGCGGCGGGGCCGGCCACGAAGGCGGCGACCCTTCCTACCGTGCGGCCCGGCCGCGGAGGGCGCTGCGCCGAGGCCATGCCGCGTGCGGCGCCGCGCGGTGCCTGCGGCAACATGTGGCGGCGGGAGGCGGCGCGGGGAGTGTCGCAGAGGCGCCCCCTGCTCTGTGCCGAGCCCCGGCGGGCTCGCTGCGGTTCCGGGCTGCCGTCTCGTGGCGCTGCGAGCTGTTCTGAAAAATTTGCAGGCAGGGCTGCCGCTTCCCGCTTAGGGAGGAGGAACGCGAGGGACCTGCGGGGAAAGGCGTCTCGGAAAGCCCAGGCTCACGGACGACCAGTTACGGCGGCGCTTCAGCGCAGACAGGGTGTATGTGAGGGAGAGAACGGGACCCTATTCCTGGTTCGTGGAAGCTAGGATGCGATCCTGCCCTTTCCTTTTGGGCCGAGGATTGGTGGTTCCCTCACGCGGCCGGCTCCACGGCGGCCTGCGGCAGCCGAACAGGTTCCCGCGGCGGAGGCCCCTGGGACACGGGAGTCCTTTCCTTGCCACCCGCAGCGCGGTGAGCACGGGAGTGAGGCGAGCGATGGGGGAAAGGCCCCCTCCTCCCGCAGCGTGTGGCTGGAGCGGCGCTTTCCACGTGAGGTTCCTGGCTCCGCTCCCAGCTCGCGCTGCTTCCTTTTTGCCTCCCATTGAGAAGCCGAGGCCAATGAGCGCCGGGCGCCGCGAGGGGGAGGGCCGTGCCTGGCCCCCAATGGGCATCTGAAGAATTTGCTGGCGCCTCTTTCGCTACCACCCAGGCAGGAGGAAAGGCCCGAGGCCCGCGGAGCTGCGAGCACACACGTGTCTCTAACCCCGTCCTCTGTGGGGAAGAGCAGGGGCTTTCTCCTCCTACGGCCGCCTGTCTTCGCGCGCACTGTGTGACAGCGACCTGCTAGGGCATGTATTGGCCATGCCCACTATGCTTTTAAAAGATGCAAGACACGTTTTTATTATAGCTTGCTGTAACTGCACAGTAGTACTGTTTGCTTTGGATGGAGGCAGTCGTCTGGCCAGATGAATGAATGTACTTCTGACTTGAAAAAGGGAGCTCAGTTGTAGATCTACATAAAAGGAAGTTCTAGTACAATATCCTGAAAGGGCTGGGGTGGGGGGGAGAGCAGGGAAGGTAGCTGCAGGCTTGAAAGATGAAAGTCTGCTTGTGAGCTATGTGTAAACTGTAAATTTGTAAGGAGGACAAGACTGGTATGTGGATTTAATAGGTTGATGTACTCAGAAAGTAGACCTGCCAAGCAATAAAAGGTAAATTTGAAGGGTATACTTATATTGTCATACTTTGAGTACAGTAAATTGTACAAGTCTCCATGTTCAGATGGCACCTGGAATTTGGTGTTTGAGTATATTCAGATCTTCTCAGTGTTATCCAGTGGTCTTTGGTCAGAGTAAAGTAGCCCTGTTCTGAGAGGATGACTGAAAGGCAGCATGGAGGGGAGCATGTAATGTGTGGCAATATCAATTCTTCACTTACCAACATGCTTAGCATATACTACTTGCTGCTTTATTTTGATATTTCTCAGCAGATTTTATATGTGTATTGAAATTCAGATTTTTGTGTCTAAGCCCCTATGAAGTGGGTAGATAATCTTCCTTTCTTAAAACAATGAATATCCCGTGTTGAGAAAGCACTAACGAAGAACTAGAGCACATGTAAGACTAGCTCACATGTGGGTGAAGCTGTGTTTCTGCAACACGAGAAGTGCTGCAGAACATGTTTAGCTTAGACCTGCTCTTGTAATGAAGTAGTTTGTACATAACTTTGACTCATGAAGCTTCCTAGACCTAGAATGTGCTTAACTTGGAAATGGTTGGATGTGATAACACAGTTCAGTGATACCTGGTGGTTTAGTAGATACCAGAAGTCAAGAACTTGTTTAGTTAATGTCCGGGCAATCGTGTAAAAGCGAATTGCTGCTGAAATGGTATGTTGACTGTTGAGGATTCCTGTTGTATGTGGCTTGTTTAAAGGGGGATTCCAAAAAATGTTCATTTGACTTTGCATTCATATCTTTGTGTCTGAATATACAGAACTTTTAGTTTAGCAATTGCATTCTGCAGATGCTTTCCTTGATGACACATTCATGCTCTAGTGCTCTGCTTGTTAGCTTGGACTCATATTTACAAAACTGCAAATTTATTTTCCAACTGCTTAATAGCATTTAAGGGAATTGTAAGGCAGGTACTGCAGCAAGTTCCTTTACAAGGCTTAGAGATATGGCTGTAAAAGTTTTAATGGGGTAGATGCAAACTGTTAACCATTAAACATGTGGTCTTTAACATGATTTCAGAGCTGTGAGCAAGCTTTGAAGGCCTTTGTGTTAATTGGGTCTTAATACAAGACTTTAATTGGAGGTGCCTAATTTGTGTGGGAGGGTATAAGTCTGAAAGCTGTTGTTAACATTTAAGTTACTCAGAAATAAATATTGCAGTATTTCTGTTGCTGATGTGAAATGAATTTTTCTAAACATTCTTTCAGAAAATGACATGTCAGAGTTAAACTGTTGTTGCCACTACAGCAGGATAGATGAGAACTAAGATTATCTTTTTTGAACTTCGAGTGCAATATATTCTACTATGCTTATTACATAAAGGCAGTTGAATAAGCTAGTTTATGTTCGAGGGAATTTAAAATGAAAGCTGAAACTGCAGAACAATAGTGAATTTAGAGTCGAGTTGCAAACCAGTTGAGCTTGCCTTTTGTAATACCTACTTCGTAGTGAAATGCTAGCCATTCATCTGCTGAATGACTAAGCTGGTCTTCAGAGCTAAAACTTTCCATGTTGCATGTGCTTTGCTAGGGATTAGGTATTTTAAAGTTGATTTAAGATAACCCTGGTTACTTGGGAAAAACTTCAAGTATTGGACTTGACTCCTTGCAACTATTGCCAAGTCTGCTTTCCAGAAAATTATTTGGATAGTGTTTCAAAAATTGATGTATATTGTTTTCTTAATACCTTCAGTAAAGGTCCCAGCACAGATTTTGCTTAGCTGGTGAGATTTGAGCTCTTTGCTCATTTATTAAATAGTTCTGCCAAAGGTCTTGCAGTTGAAAGAGCAGCAAGTGTCTGAAGATGCCTATTCTGCTCATACTCCAAAGTGAAATTAATTTTTTTGATGTCCTTAAAATCATTAGCTTTAACTTCAGTGTTTCTCACTATGCTCACATGTAAATCTGTTTGCTTAAAAATAGCTTTAAGTGTAAAAGTGGGGGAAGGTACTGGAAACTTTAACTTTTTCTTCCTTTGTATGCAGAGCAAATGTGACCTTATACACATATCTTTACAGTTTTACATGGTAGTTTCAGCTTCCTCTAGTCGTATGGTTGGGATAGTTTTAAGTAATGTGTCCTTGCATTTTTTTTTGCCTATCTACTGTGTAAAACAGCAGAATATTGTTTAAATGCTCTTTTATACAAGTTCCAGAACTTTTTGCTAGTAGAGTAGTCATAAAGATACTGATTGCTTGATGTGACTCAGATCTTAACTTACCAACTGAGGGTATTCCTTTATGAATACTTCTTGATACATAAATAGGCAGATACAAATGTGTAGTGGTATTTTGAAATGGAAACCAGGTTTTCTGTATGTCTGGTTAGTTGGTAAGGTCTTATTTTAATTTTCATTATTAATCAATCTCTAATTTGGTTGTCTCCTCTGGTAACAATTCCAAATAACCTTGACTTGTGAAAAGCTGTTGATCAGAGTAAACAACAGTTGCTTTTAAATTCTCGTTTCAAGTGAGACTTCCGCACTTGCTCTAAGTGAAAGCCAACACACTTGAAATAGCATACTACTACTTTCTGAACAGAAAGGTATTAAAGGGTGAGAATGATGAGAAAAGCAGATATGTAAGTTTTTCAAGAGAATAAATGTGGAGGTTCCTCTGCTTCATGCATAAGGATAGATAATTGCTTTTTCTGATTGTCATGTTTTACACCACCTGATTACTGATGTACATTTGAAGTCTAGAATCAGTTAAGGTTGTTTCCGGTTGCTGAGGTGCTCCCGAAGCTGGAGACTATCTCAAATTAGATGTGAAATAACTTTATTTACACTTCCGCAGATGTTTCGAAACCTCCTGAGAGCTTATTCTGCCCTAAAACAAAGCCTACTCTTTAATACTTTCAGAAGCAGCAGTATTATTTGCCCAACCTGCTAAGACTTTCCTCCTTCTTAAATTTTCTAAGTTTAACATTTTTTATCTGCTTGAACAGAAACATTGCAATCTGTTTTTATGATATAATAAATGTAACATTGAATTTATTCATAAATCTGTCCTTTTTTTATGGATTGTCTGCATGTAACTTGATCCCTTAGCTTTTTTTCTTGGAGTTTGTGCTTGAGTTTAACTGAAATACCTCAAAACTCCTTCCAAGTCACTCCAGTAGTGACTAGGTAGTGCAGTTGCTATTCCTCCAGTAATAAAGCTACTTCACTCCTTCAACTGACAATGTGACTGTGCATTTGCAGTGTCAAAACTTAAGCTGACCTTGAACGTGCAGAAGTACAGGCTAATGATTCCAGAATTTAATTTAAGAGCCTGTCAGCTTGTTCAAGAATTCATATTGAAAGATGCCCTTAAAATAAGCTTGCTTTTTAATTTGTTTCCTATTTATGTATATTGTGTGGACCCATAATGAGAACAGTGTAGTAATGCACAATACAGGAAGACACCAGTAGGACATTATCTGCCTGTGCTGGATTCTCGTGGCCAAGAAGGCCAATGGGATCCTGGGGTGCATTAGGAAGAGCATCTCCAGCAGGTTGAGGGAGGGGATCCTGCCCCTCTACTCAGCCCTGGGGAGGCCACACCTGGAGTACTGTGTCCAG
>JAYECN010976970.1:0-37089 GCA_035222435.1 Microcambeva ribeirae
TCTTTTCTTTTCTTTTCTTTTCTTTTCTTTTCTTTTCTTTTCTTTTCTTTTCTTTTCTTTTCTTTTCTTTTCTCCTCATCAATATTTTAGATGCTAGATTGTCCTCTTAACTTTAGGCAAAATCTAACAAAAAAGGAGTTCCATACCAACTAGATACCGAGGAACATTTTAAAATGTAATGAAGAGTCATGTAGCACACACACACACACACACAAAGAGAATTGGGATGAGAAAGAAAAGCAGAGTCACCTTTACATTGGAGAGCACATATGAAAACAAGTGGGAAGCGAAAAATGTAGAAACGCTGAGTATAATGTGATTATACCTAAAGTAATCACTTAAAATAAATTGCATACTGTTTAAAGTAAATCGACCTAAATGGCCACGCTCATATAATTCAAAGATCATTGGGCAGATTATCTTCTCTTATAAAAAGCCCTTCCTGGCAAGGAGTTTGCTAAGACAGTGTGATCCTTCCAGTTTCTTAAGGCGATGCATCCACTGCCAAGAGATTTTCTTTTTATTATTAACAAATCAGTTTAGATAGGGGTCCGATAAGAAATGCAAATCCAGACATAGGGGTCGCTGCTTGGCCGAATTTTAACTACAGGCTGGTTCTGCAGGAGTTGACTGAAGGATATGCTTGCAGGGAGGGTATGTGGAGCTTTAACACTGACTCTAAAAAAATGAAGCCAGTGATTTTGATCTGCTCCAGATGTCCTAAGAGTGGATATTGCAGTGCTGGGAATCCGCACCAAATATCTGAGGGCACTGATGGTAATCAGCGCAACACATCAGCCAGGGGGGACTGGCAATTGTGATAACCTGCTGCAAATGTGCAGGGCTGGAGATGGCAGTGATAAACCGCTGAAAATGTCTTCAAATGGAGATGACAGAGATGTTGAAAGGAGACACCTAACTACGGGTAGAATAAGATACTAAGCAGAGCACAATTTGAGAATGAAGTTCAGATATTTCTTAGTCTACGCTTCACTATTGTAATTTCCATAGAGATACTTGCTTTGTATGCACCGCATCTGCATACAGATACACATGCATATAGATCTGATATTAAAATTCAGGGTTTATGCGGCTCTGGTAATAAGATGTACCAAAAGAAAAGAAAGATTAATAGCTAAAGCTCCTTGTTTGTAACTTGACGGGGAAAAACAAACAAACAAACAAACAAACAAACAAACAAACAAACAAAAACTTTTCATTTAATTCTGAGTCTGCTTTGAAAGATCCTGGGAAATGATTTATTTTGCAAATCGTCTCTTGATTTTTAGCTCTCACCAGTAACAGACGAAGAAACTTAAGGTGAGCTCCTTAATGATCTGTTTCAATTTTCTTTCATTTGTAAAGAATTTACAATGAAAAAAAAAAAAAAAAGTGCCAAAATAGATTATCCATATGTTGCTAATTTTTGGACTGTCCTTTGCATGTAGCTTTACTGTCTTTTTACGTGTAAGTTTAAAATAACTCTACTATGTTACGTATCAATTCTATACATTTTAATGATACATTTATGCGGGACTGAATATATTAATTTAATATATCTTGCCTAGATTATAATTATGCACCGACTGCCGACTATTTGGATCAGTTGACTGAGTTTTCATTAAGTGTATTACATTTGATTTAGCAAGGGACCGTGTTTCATTTGACGACTCGTAGTTTTTGGGGGTATCACCGGCCTTAATACCACTCCGGACGACCTTCATCTGCTTTTCCTCTCGCTGGTCACCCGTTGCCAGGCCGTCTTCTCACTGCGTCTGTCCTGAGCACTTCTCATCAGCCCTGATTTATGAGCCTTGTTAAACACTCATTATTACTTTGCACTTTTTTTTTTTTTTTTTTTTTTTTTTTTTTTTTTTTTTTTTCCCCTCTCTCTCTCTCTCTGTCTCTAGCAGGGTCTGGGAAACAACCCCACTTTGTGACAGCAGGGCATGTGTCAGACAATTACAGTCAGAGAGGCGATGGATCTCTAGATCTCCAGACCCTTCCCCCGCAGTCCAATCCGAAGAATATTTCTGTTAAAAGGGGGGAAAATAAAGGGGAGAGAAAAAAACTCTCATTCTCTTTTAATAAATGTAATTTACATCAACAGCAGCCCGCAGACCTCTGGCCATGCGAATGGATGATTTGGTTGACTCAACCAAAGACAAAGTTGAAACTAGGATTACCTGCTTGATTTCCTAGATGCGAACAGGTACTGTACATAACAGCAGAGAAAGGACAGAGTTTGATCAGTACTCAAGCTGATTAGATGTTAATAAGGCGTTTTAAAAGATTATGCTATTGAGAAAGTGAGGGCTTTACAAAAATGGCATTCCCCTCCTTACTCCCCCCCTCCTTGCTTCCCCCTCACTCCTTCTCTTTCTGATAAATGAAAATAAACAGGATTTTTTTTTTTTCTCATCAAAACCATGGTGGTGACTTTTTTATTAATTCTTTTTCAGTTCACCTCAATTGCAACCCGCATTTAATTCTAATAACAAGGTGAATAAATAGATCTTCTCTTGTGCAGTGTATTTGTAAATGAATTGTAGAAGTGATGCACACAGGCCTATATAAACAAGCACACAAATCTATAGAATGAATTGTCTGCATCTCTTTATATCTATTCATCTGTCCGTCTGCCTACCTATCTATGAATATTTTATAGTTCCGAACTTAATTAACAAAATAATTTCCATTTTGTCTCCAAAATGATCAACAGCAATTATGTGAGATTTTTAAGGTTTATAATTTTATGTCACCAGACTGTTGCTTGGGGGCAGAGGCACAATTGCCATGCCAGCTGCAGTTGTATTTATTTGTTTTTCTGTCTTGTTCCTGTAGGGCTGCATTATGCAGTTTTTAATTAGTTTGTGTTTGTATTTCACCCGTCCCAAATCAATGCCATCCTGGAGCAATGCAATGTAAATTCCTGCAGTACAGGTGTAGCTGCTAGCTCTGGAACACTAGGAAACTCATGTCTTACAAATGAAAGCAGTGAATGCCATTCAGCCAAACTGTCAGCTTTAAACAGCCAAGAGGAAGGAGATCAAAGCAGAGAGCAGGAACTTCTACTCTCCAGATTAGTCTTTATGGTTTGAACGCCTAATGCTATTAAAGGAAAACAGGACATACTGCACATCGTTGGCTACAAAGTTACTTCTAATTTTGTTAAAGTCCTGCCTTATTTTGGCCAGTGTGAGCCTTCAGAGCATTTCAAGATGCACTGTTTCCTTTGAGGCCTAGTAGCTGCTCATCTGAAATTATGCAGAACTAATACCTTCAGAGACACATTTCTGTTTGTGCACACATTTATATAACTTATCACCTTTTGAAAGGTATTTTTGATTCCTCCTAGGTTCCACAAAGTCTTTTAATGTAACTCATTGCAATAATACCTGGAATTCTAGCATCTCCAGACATGAAAAGTCCCTTTATGTTCTGTTTGGTGTCTCTTCTTTCTCGAAATGACCTCTGTACAGTGGTATATAAATCTATTATTCCATTCACTGGGGGATTCTTTTAAAGGTTTTTTTTTTTTTTTCCTTTTTTTTTTTTTTTTTTTTTCCCCAGGAATAAGAGATCGTTCATCTTTAACTAGGCCACATAAAAATTATGATTCAACAGCAGTGTGTATTTAATTAGAGTAATCTCACTTGAATTTAATTACCTAATGAATTATTTGTTTAAAAGGTAAAAAGGCTTGTTTGCCAAGTACAGTGCAACCCACTGATAAGAACTTCCGTTATAAGAACATTAATATTAAAAAAAAAAGCCGCATTTTGTGCTTTTATATTTTAACTCTTTGGTTCTGACACCCGCCCATGAGGGCGCCGAGACAGCTGCCGTGAGGGCTCCGATCTCATAGCCCTTGGGCTAGTCGGAGGGAGCTCCGCGCGGGCCGGTGGTACTGACGCGCAAGACTGCGACGCCCAAACGGCGGCGAGCGGGGCCAGGCCGGGGGCGGGAATGCCAGAAAGCGGCTCTTCGGCACCCGGCGGGAGTCCGGAGGCTTCGCGTCCCTCCGCCCGCTGCGCGCCGCGGAGCTGCTGCCCGTAGCAGCTGTGCACGCCCGCGCAACGCTGTGCGCGCGCGTCCCGCCGAGCAGGGGCTGCGCCCAGGAATGCGCTGCGGAACAGCGCTCTCCCAGGCACCCCGCGTTTTGTTTTTTTTTTTTGGTCGGGATTGGGGCCAGTGCAGCTAATGACAATTCTTTGACTATTTGCTTCGGCCAAGACAAGAAAACAAAAACTGGCTGGCCTCTACCTTTGGACTTTCTGCTTGATTCTCAAGACTTCCAGCTCCTGCACCGTTTGTCTCCGTGACAGAATGCATACAGTGCTAAACTGCAACACTTGTCAGAAGTGTCATTTGAGAACACTATGGCTCAGGGAATATCTGCCATTATTATTATTATTATTACTATTATGTAATATCTTTTTTGTTGTTGCCGTTGTTTTTTTCTTTTTCCTTATGTAATAGTAACAGAAGCCTTTTTGTTTATTTCTACTGGCCTGCTGCTGCAAAACTAGGTCCAGGAAAAAAAGAAAAAAAAATCTGCAGGAGGGAATCCTTCTATAGCATTTTGCCAGGGGGGACCCTGCCGAAATAACAGCGCTCAGGTACATTTTTCTTGGCCGAGGAACTTTGGGGATATTTAGCTCCCTTTTCCTAGCCTGCATTCAGCGAGTCCATCAGCTGGGCCTGCACTGCAGGGCAGAGAGCAGCAAGGGTATCAGGGACCTCTCTTCTCTTTCCTGCCCACCTTGTAGTGATGCTCGGGCAGGACGCTTAAAGCCCGATCGCTTTTAGAACAGAGCGCAGATATTAAACGAGATCTCTACATTTGCTCGAGGCATCGGTTGGGAGCATTGGTCTCGATTTAGGTCACAGTGTCGTATCTGGGGATTCCTAATAAGCAGCGCTGAAGTTCTCGCTCGGGCGGTCCTACAGGGAAGGCTGCAAAGGTAATTAGCTTTTGAGAGGCAAAGCTGCGTATATCAGTCGAAACGTATTATATATGCAGAGGCGAAGCTGGCGATTTAGCCACAGTTCAACCAGTTCAACATATCAAAGCTGCGTGCTCCACAGAAAAGTCTCCCTCCCGAGGGAAGGCAAGGCAAGGACGGAGTGGCGGGTGGCTCTGCCTGAAGGAGCCGCGCACCCTCCGTGCCCGAAACTCGGCGGGCGGGAGCCGCTGCCGCCGCGGGGCCGGGCTGAGCACCGGCCGTTCCAGGCTCCCCAGGCTGCCTGATGGCTTGTCGAGGCCCTGCCAGCCCGGCCAGCTTCGCCTGGGCGTCCCGTTTCCGCGACGAGAGCCTCGCAGGGGAAGCGCGATCCCTTCTGGGGCGGAGGCGCGGGTCCCGCTTCCCTCCGGGTGCTTTTTCCCCGGGGAAAGCAGGCTGCCCGTGGCGAACCGCCCTCGCCCAGCGGCTGCGCCGGGCGGGCAGCCCCGCGGCCCTCAGCGGCGCTTTCCCCTCGGCGGACCTTCCTAATGCCCTCTCCGAGCTAATACGCCTATTTACATTCTGGCATTTGAATAAATACGGGATCGCTGCAGTTTCCACAACAGTTGGCTAGTTTGTTACAGGCATGCCTGTTCAAGCCCGTAGTCAATTGCGTAGCAGCTTGCACGGCACTTAATTACACCGCCGTGCAGCTGTGCTCCGCCTCAGCCAGAGCCATCGAAGGGACTAGGAAGCTAATGCCTGGTGATGTGGGGATGTGCTAGACATTAGGCAGGAGAGGAGTGGGGAGGGGAGTCCCAGCATTTTCTCCATTTTCGGGTGCTTATATGTGTATGCCTCATTTTGCTCATGATTTTTGGACTCTCATTGAAGCTTTATGTACAGATGGACAAGCTGATGGTACTGAGGCAGTCGTGGAGATTATCCACTCAGACATGTCTCTACCTTTATTTCTCAGTGCTAGAAGAGGTTGGATCTGATCTTTATTTCATGCTTCCAGGTAAACATGCCAGGTGTTACGTCAGGTCCTGAATCCTCTGC
This sequence comes from Microcambeva ribeirae, assembly GCA_035222435.1. Lineage (NCBI taxonomy): Eukaryota > Metazoa > Chordata > Actinopteri > Siluriformes > Trichomycteridae > Microcambeva > Microcambeva ribeirae. The sequence goes on from JAYECN010976970.1 coordinate 6,009, forward strand.
TCCTGTGACAACACGAATGACAGTTTGACTTCAGAAGGACCCCAAGACTCATAATTACATTAAAAATTTGAAACCAGAGCTGAGACTGAAGTATAATTCTCAAGTCTTAAAGTGAAATTATTACTATTTCTTACTGGTTAGATGCAAAATAAATTATTGCTCTACTATGTCTGTTTTTGTACACAGAAACAATGTGTAACTCCTTCTAAATGTTTACAATAATTTTAAGACATTATGGGTGTTATAGATCTGTAGGCTGGACATTTTAGGGCCTTACTTTTGAGGGCCTCACCTTTCTAATGTTATGAATGCAGTCATCACAACACACCTACAAAATTTAGTTTATTCTTATTAATTTGGATAAGTAAATGCATATATTAACAGGGCATATATGTTTTTATTCTTATCCCCTTTGGAAGATGTATGCATTTCCAGTGTATTACTACCAATAGAATATAGCAGTATAATTTAAATCATGTAGTTAGAGTAGACAATCTATTAAATACATTTTAAAAGAATAGTTGAATTAAAATCCCTCATAAAAGCTTCTCAGATTATTTTTAACATTCCATAAGCAACATAATTTATAATTCCATTATATCTCCTCTACAGATTTCTTCTAACATTTTTTCATTTTTTTTTTCCCTAGATGTATACTATTCTGGCTAATGTAATTGACACTTTTAAATAAGATTGCCTGGATTGTGTGGATTGTACTTTAAGGACAAATGTAAGCTGCTGCCTTTTTTTTTTTTTTTTTTTTTTTTTTTTTAATTACCAGTGTAAACCTGGGCAAAATAATTGTACTTTGCCTGAGAACAGAACAAAATTCAAATCAGGCTCTGCATTTTTATGTGTGTATGCATACATTTTTGTACACGTTTACTAAGTTGTAATTAGCTTTCCCCTTCTTCTTTTCCCTACTTCAACTATTGAAAAAGCCCTTTAAGTCCATATCTTATTTTGTATTTGTTCTTGCTAATAGCACAAAGGTGTTTCTGCACAGCAACCCTTTTTGAGCCTGGCCTATATGAAACAGCGTTATCCCATGGAATAACATTGCATCAGGACAACAGCGGGACTAGAAGTAGATTAAAAAAAAAAAATAGAAATATCCTTCCAGACATACAATATTGTGATAAAATCCTTAGTGTTTGATGTTTACAACAAATATTGACTAGCATGACTAAAAATATACCTTTTCTTATCAAGAAGGTTATTCATGCCCTCCACTAAATTATTGGTCTAGATAATATAAGAAACAGGAAGCTGGACTGTATAAAGTTTTTTTTTTAGGACAACCTCTCTATGGCAATTGAATCACTGTGGCAATGAGCAGAACTTTGTATTTGTAGTCTGCAAGATTGTACCATGCAAAGTAGCACTAAGTTTATTTTACTGATTCATTGCATTTTCTTTCTAAAATTGCCGTTCCCCCATCTCATATGTTTCTTTTTATGTAAATGTGGTACTTCCCTGCCAAAGATGCAATTTTTATGATTTTGCCTGAGGTTGAGAATGCTGGGTATAATAATGATAGCATCACATCCAGTGTTAATTTTTCATGCATATCTTGACGGCTTCAGTTTACAAGACATTTTGCACAATATGGATAAATATACAGAAGTTGTTATTTTTCTTTTTTTTTAACATGTATTCTACTATTTCACATATGTTTTGCATTGTTCACAGACAAGATGTGTTTTAAAAGACTAAGTCCTGATGTTTAGAGGCTTACAGACATTATTAAGAACAATAAGGAATTATGAGCATTTATAAACACAATAGCCCCAAATTAAGACTCAGTTCAGCAGCTGTAAGTTCTCTGAGGTTAATTACTACACGCAATGAGAAAATATGCAAAGAACTATACACGCCATATATTATGCATATTTTTGTTAAAGAGGTTACCAGTGGAATAAGGTATTGGTCAGAGTGAGTATAGATAGTGGGAATCTGGACTTTTTTGTGTGTGTTTGTTTATCCACAAATTAAAACATTTAACACCTGGATACCTTTGGAACACATTGGGATCCTCAGATACAAAATAAATCTAAGCAGATTAGAATTTTTGAAGGCAAGGAATGTAAAAAGGCCATATTTTGCAGAACTAGACTGATAATGGACAGGAACATATTTGCTTTGTTGATTCATTCTTTATTTCTTTCCAAGATTTTCCATGGCGTCAGAACAACAATTAGATCATTCAGTCATTTAGAGATTTCTTTTTCTGTTGCTCTCACCTTGTCTAAGACCAACATATGCAAGCATTTGTAACAGTCCATTGTGTATTGGCATCACTGCCATAATTGCACTAACCTAGATTATTGTTACCATAAACATTTCTATACTAGTGTTAATAATTCTAATGCTTCATGGAAGCAGTGCTGGTGCAGTCACACTGATGCAATAGATACTGCCAGTGTAACTCACAGTAATCACGTAATCTTTACAAAGCTTGCTCTATGCAATTTCCTTCTACTTCACATCATTCACTTGTTCTAAACTACTCTTTGCTGTTTCACAGAGTGATGAATAAAAGTTCATTTAAAAGTTCAAAGAAAATAATCTCAGCTGCTATTGACTGGTGTGCACTGACTAATTCCAATTTCACGAGTTCATCTTGGAACCAGTTAGGAAACTTGCCCACAGTGCATGGCTGAACAAACTTCTAGGCTAATATAACAAACAATTTCCACCTACCCAGAGGTAGGTTTCTTCCTTAGCCGCAACTTTATATAGCACTTTTAAACCACAATGAGCTATATAGGTACAGAAGCGACTTCTCTACCGAAAACAAGAGTGATCAATGAAGAGTGCAGTCAGGATTCTTTGGCAACTCAGTTCCACTGAAGTTTTGTTTGCTTGATTGTTTTTGTCATGAATTGTAATGACTGCAGTGGTCAGTCATTTGAAGTCCCGGGAGCAAGACATCTGAAAGTTCCTCACTTGGTAGTGCACAGAAGCAGTATGGTATCCCTTCTGTGGGAAAGGACAATTCAGTGGTGACCCTCAGGTACTTGAACATGTTGATCAAATCTCCTCTCAGTCTTCTATTCTCTAGGCTAAACAGGCCCACCTCGCTAAGTTCTTCCTCATATGATAGATACTCCAGTCCTTTAATCATCTTTGTCACTCTACACTGCATCCTCTCTAGAAGCTCCATGTCCCTTTTGTACTGGGGAGCCCAGAACTGCACACAATATTCCAGGTGTGGTCCCACCAGAGCTGAGTAGAGGTGGTGGATCCCCTCCCTTGACCTGCTGGCAACACTCCTGATGCAGGCCAGGATCCCATTGGCCTTTTGGCCACAAGGGCACACTGCTGCCTCATGTTTAACTTGCTGTCAACCAACTCCCAAATCCATGTCTGTGGAGCAGGTAAACCCCTAATCTGTGCTGGTGTCTGGGGTTTTTCCTCCCCAGATGCAGGACCGTGCACTTGTGTTTGTTGAACCTCATGAGGTTCCTCTCTGCCCAACTCTCCATCCTGTCTAGGTCCCTCTGAATGGCAGCACAGCCCTCTGGAATGTTGGCCATTCCACCCAGTTTGGTATAATCTGCAAACTTGTTCAGGGTGCACTCTGTGCCCTTGTCCAAGTCATTGATGAACAAGATGAACAGCACCGGGCCCAGTACTGACCCTTGAGGGACATCACTGGACACAGACCTCTAGCTAGACTCGACTCTATTTATGACCACTCTCTGAGCTCTACCATGCAGCCAGTCCTCAATCCACTTCACTGTCCAGTCATCTGGAGCTTCCCTATGAGGATGTTATGGGAGACTGTGTTGAAAGCCTTACTGAAATCAAGGTAGACAACATCCATGGCTCTCCCATCACCTATCCAGGCAGTCACCCCATTGTAGAAGGCTATCAGGTTTGTCAGACATGACTTTCCCTTGGTGAATCCATGCTGACTACTCCTGATCACCTTCTTTTCCTTGCCATGCCTAGAGACGGTCTCTAGGATGAGCTGCTCCATCACCTTTCCAGGGACAGAGGTGAGGCTGACCGGCCTGTAGTTTCCCAGGTCCACCCTCTTGCCCTTTTTGAAGACTGGAGTGACGCTGGCTTTCTTCCAGTCCTCAGGCACCTCGCCCGCCTTCCATGACCTCTCAAAGATGATGGAGAGCAGCTGAGCAATAACCTCCGCCAGTTCCCTCAGCACTATTGAGTGCATCCCATCCGGGCCCTTAGACTTATGGTTGTCCGGTTTGCCTAAATAATCACTAATCTCCTTCCCCAGGGGATTCTTTAAAGGAGCTCTTTGAAGAGGTTGAAGTTAACTCTCTTAAAGTCCAGGGTTGCAATCCTACTTCTTGCCTAGTTTCCTCCTCGCAGAATCATGAATTCCAACACCTCGTGGTCTCTGCAGACAAGACTGCCCCCAACCTTCACATTTCCCACTAGACCATCTCTGTTTGTTAGTATCAAGTCTAGCAGAGCCCTTTTGCTTGTTGGATCATCAACCACCTGCATCAAGAAGTTATCTGCAATGTTCTGCAGGAACCTCCTGGACTGTCTGTTCCTAGCTGTGTGATTATCCCAGCAGATATCAGGGTGGTTGAAGTACCCTATAAGGACCAGGGCCTGTGATTGTAACGCTTCTTGCAGCTGCCTGTAGAAGGCCTCACCCACTTCCTTTTCCTGGTCAGGAGGCCTGTAGTAAACTCCCACAAGTTTATGTCGCAAATGTCTCAAAAACATTGAAATTCTGCCCATTCATGACCAGAAGTAACTTCTTTATTTACTCAATAATAGATATATAGAAATTAGTTAATGTGGCACTTTTACCATTGAAGGTGTTTGCTTCATATTAATTATGTACAAATACAGCAATTTTGTGTAGAACTTCTACAGACCATTCCAGAGAGAAGTAACTCACTACATTATAACAAATGGGGACTGTTGGCTGACAGACTTTGGACAAGCCAGTGGAACAGTGAACTGAGAAAGTTCACAAAGTTTCAACTCAGTTGGAAGAGACCTGGAGGGAAACCTCCAATATTCATTCTAATTGCCTCTCTCCTGAAACATACAAAAATGCAGGAAAAAATTCAGCAAATAATCAGTTTCCTTAGGAGAGCAAGTGAAACAAAAAAGACAGATAAACATGCATTTTTTTTTTTTCAAAAATTGCTGATTCTGGGACTATAGATTTGTTTAATATCTGACAAGCATGTGATTATTATAAGATTGTTAAATAAAACTTTTAAAAGCCTTGCACTGTTGCAAAGCAAAAAGCAACACTCACAATGAGGTGTATGCTCTTAAATCAAACTCTCACAGGACTTGTGAAGCCATTAATTGTGCCCCAAGTGCAATGGGAATCGGAGAGACAAACCAGAGGAAAAGGACAGCTCGCAGAAGTTGATTTAAGCTTTCAAGGATTAGAGAGGTTCTGCAGAGCACCAGTGTCAGACCCAAGGAGGAGACAAAGCAGAACATAGTGGTGGTGCAGAGCAAGGAACCAGGGAGCTGGCGGCATCTGAGCACAAAGTGTGCTCAACAAGCTTGCAAATGCCCGCAAAGTGATCTGACCAGCAACAAGGCAGAGCTGCAGACACAGATACTAAACAGTTCCTGCATTTGAAAAGGGCTGTTGCATTTGTATGGAGCAAACTACTTTTTAAGTGCCTTTAGGCAGGGAAAAGATTTACTTGTAAGGACACAGTGTTTGTATATTCTGCTCAGAGAGGCCATTCGGCTATTTCAGAGGCAATCTTATAGGGCAAACAGCCACCGTCATGAGTATTTCAAAAAGGAGAGAGAGAGGAATTTGTGAGTGAAAGTGGGAGCAACAGCTATTGGGCAGGCTTATTCACTGCAGTCCTTCAAGAAACAAGCATACCCACCGTGGGACTTGGTCATCTAAGCCCATAAGCCAGTGCCATTTACCTTTGAGCATCCAGAGCATTTGCACAAGTTTGGTAGATGCGATGTGGGCTCTATGGGAGACTCTCCCCTCCCTAGCTTGGCAGCTGCAGTCCTGTGGGATGCCTCACAGATGGACTCCTGAGCTATGCTTAGGCGACTGAAGTTTTTCCCTACTTACTGAAATTTTATTGTAACCTACTAACAGGACAGTTACTAGCCATAAGCTGGACCCTGATGTAAATATAATCTTTAAGGTTACAGTAAGCAATTTAAAGAGAAAAATGTGGCAATGAATCACAGATGAGAAAATCTTGGTGCATATGCTAGGGTTCTAGGGTGCCTTAGCCTTGCAATGCCTGGGGCCTTCCACTTGTAATTCTTCAACCTGCCTTTCACTCACAGCTTGTAACTCTTCACCTGGTTGTTGTGGCTGTGTTTTCCAGAGCCTCCAAGACAGTATTTTTTTCTTTTTTTTTTTTTTTTTTTTTTTTTTGCTTTGCCTTGTGCTGTAAAGGCCATAAGGATATGGTCTTGCACCTGCAAACCCCAGTACTGTCATCATGATGGATTCTCATGGGAAGCAATTGTCACCAACCTGAGAATCATCCCCTTTTTTTTTCTTTCTCCCCCTTCCTCTTATCCTTTATTTTATGGCTTTAGTTTACATTAAATACACCCAAAACTCAGTTGTATGTCAATAGTCAATAATTATTCCAACAAGGCGCATGCACAAACCTTAGCACTCAGTGCACCTGATTAAGCATGCTCCAGTCAGTGCTAATAGAATCATAAATGGCAACAACCAATACAGAGTTTGAGTCGGCCTCAATGGAAAACATATAGTCCTAGGGGAAAAGTACAATGTACCACTACTGTCATCTTTCCCATTGCCACATGCAGAAGTGAAAAGGACGAGCAGGAAAAGAGACTTATCTAGGGACCTCCTTGCTTCTCTTCCCCAATGACCACTGGAAGGAGTTTTCACTTTCTCTTTGTGCCTTTTTTTTTTTTTTTTTTTTTTACTCCAAGAGTAGATTTTGTCATTCGAATTTTCAGTTATGGATGATGCTAATAAAGCTTTGTGTGTCAACACAAAGAAGTGTGTCTCAACATCCTTAGTGCAATGCTGAGAAGGTTATTTTTATTGTAAGGGTTTATGAGCAGGATTTAGAGCCAAAAATGTTCTATCATCTTGACTAAATTGTTCATATTATAGAAGAAGACCCCACAAAGAAAGACCAAAGTTATAAATAAACTACTATACTGAGACAATAATAGAAAAACCAAATTCATAGTAATTACAGGAGTGACACAAAGAATAAAATAAAAGCATTGATAGTTTGCTGGCAAAACAAATTGTTAAAATATATGAAAAAAGGTATCTGATTTCCAAGCCACAACATCACATGCTGTGCACATTTGAATGATCTTGTGGAAAAATGGAGTAAAAGGAATAAAACTGTGAATGCGAAGAGAATGCAAAAAGAATCTGAGTGAGATCCCAGGTGGGCATTGCCTCATTACATGTGAATCTTGAATAGCTTCTAGAAGCTTCTTCTCTCTTCCGAAATATTGTCACTCTCATAAATACTATAAAATTTGAAGACATAAGTAAAGAAAGGCATGAAATGACTTAAAACCTTTCAGGTGCCTAACAAATGTCTATAGAATGTCATTCCTGAGGGTACAAGACCACTGGCTCAACCAGAGTTGCTCCCTGTGCTTGCCACACGGGAAACTTTATGGAAGGGAGATACTGAAAATGATGGAAACTGTAATATCAAGTTTTGGAACAAAAGAAAGTGAGATCCAACAGAAGCAACAGGAAGAGATGAGCAGAACAGTTCTGAGTCATGGAAATCCCACTCAGAAACACAGGGAGAACTATTACTTTATATGTGGTGATCCAGCTCTTGTGCCACTGTGCTGAAAGCAGAGCTACCATCATGGAAAAAAAAAAAAAAAAAAGCTACAAACTCTACAAACTTGGAGTAACAGCATGCGTTTCCAGTGAAAAGACAAGAAAAAGTTTGCTTTCTGTGTGGCCAAGAAACTATATCCTTCATTTTCCAGACTGTAGGTTTTTCCATGACAAGTCCAAATTTCCCTGAGGATAGGAGATTTTTCTAATGGATGACTGTAATCAGTCTGTCTCTAAAGCTTCTAACCAGAGCTCATACTCCAAACAGTAGCCAACAGGAGTGCTTTCGGTGAAGCAATATTTCTCTGAAAGCAGAACAGTTCAGCACCCTCTCTAGAATACAAAATATGTCCATGATCTGAAGAAGGCACAAAAGAGGACGTTGCACCGTGCAGACTTCATTCGGACAGGGGATGCTCACACCAAAAGCTCAGGTTGATTGGATCATTCCATACCTCTTACTGATTATATCCCTGTCAGTTCAACATCGCAGACTGACATACCCTCACTGTATTGACATGAAGCCAAAGATTCGCTGCCTTCTTAGGTCATGCCTCTTTTCTGCTGCAGGAATTCTGCTCCTGCTCATTGCTTGCAAATTCACAAATTATACATAACAACTCATGGGACTTCAATAGACATGACACATATTATAAGGTTTGCAATGCAATGGCAAACTGTTTTGGGGGGTAACTACATTTTCAATTTTTTTTTTTTTTTTTTTTTTGTTTTGCAAAATCTAATAAACCATTCATAAAAGCAAATTTTGAAGTATAAAAGAAGTTGTTAGTTATGCTAAATGCCTGTGTCATCTCTTTTCCTCTGCTTCCCTCAAGAGGTACTCTTGTTTTATGTCCTGCTTCCTTTGTGGCAAACCAATTCTCAGGGGATTGGGTTTTGCTTTCTTCTTTCTTCCTTTTTCTTATAAGGCAGCTTTTACAGATTGATATCTTTGATCATGCAGTAAAAATGCCATTAAAATCAACTGAGAAACATGTATTTATAATAATTTCCTTGTATGCCTATTTATAATAAATTCCCTGGTAGATCTGATGGCAAAAGGCAGTGTCATTTCATAATGCCACAGCACCACTGGGCCATGTGAACAGTTCTCAGCCAAGATCAAGTTATGCATGTAAATAAACCCCAAGTTCACATCTGATCAGAACAGATATGTGGGAGGTGTGAACAGGACTGACCAGATGCTAGACCATATGATAAACACTGAGGTTCACGGCATCGTATAAAACCCGGCATTTATTTGGTGCAGCTGGCCATGCATAATCTTCTCCTAATTTATAAGGCTGGAGCATCTGGTCCATTGCTGTCATTCTATCAGCTCTTTTGGAGCCCTGTTCTTGAATCTCTCACAGTTAAATACTGCAGTTCTGTGTGCTGGTGGAAAAGGAAGTTAAAACCACTTACAGCAAGAGATAAGCTGTTACTCCATCAGACTGATAAGGTGGTATTTAGTCATGGTCATGAAAGAAAATGGTAGGGTCTGCTGGCATGAGCTGCACATTGAATGGCAGACTGACAAAGATCAATAACTGTGAATTTCTATAAGATATAATCTTTATTTCTCATCAGCAGAGTCCTCAGTCATGATACAGGGGTTTGGCAAGCTGAAGCTGTTGCAACAGACTATGCTTGTGATTGTGGACATTCCCTGGTGACGCAGCTAGCAAGGCCTGAGGAATAGCTTGCACAAGTTCTGATTTTACTTATACTGTTAATTATAGTTAGTTATACTGCTTAGCTTTTCCCACCCCATATCACAGGACCAGCATTTGTTTCTCTATTTCCTGAAACATAGGCTAGTATACAACACTTTGTTAGAAAATGCCTGCCTTACAAGGAAGCGAAAAACGAGGCGTAGGAGTTCTCATTCGGCCTTCCAAGGAAATGTCAGATATCGTTAAATGTCAGTGGGATTACCTCATTAGCTTTAGGGTGGATATTACCTCATTAGCTTTAGGATGGAGCCTCGTCAGCTTTAGGCACGCTGCGTGCTGCGAGATTGATGCTGCAAGGTTCATCTCAGGAGCCCCTCCGTGGCTCAGAGCAGAGGAGAGGCTGGCAGGGGTCCAGCGCGTGCACTGCTCAAGCAGCCCAGCAGTGAGGGTCAGCTACACAAAGGAAACGTGTCCTACCCTGAGCGGCGCCTGCGCTTCCAGTGCGCCAACGGAGTGCAGTGGATCCACTGCAGAGCTGGAGCCACAGCACACAGGCTCCATGTGTCCCTGAGGAAGAGATGAAGAGAAGGGAAAGGAGGGCCAAAGCTCTTATTTTCCAGGTATTTCCAAACTGAGTTGCCTACAAGAAAGCCCTTACTCCAGGCCCAGGGGGAGGGCTCTTCCTCCACTCCAGCTTCCCAGAGAGATGAACAGCAGGGCAGCATGCAGGGTAAGGCACCAAGGAAAGTGACTTTAAGAATTAAAACATTACCAATGGTGTCTAGAAGCTCTGGGTCCAGATCACTCTGCTGAGGCCTGCTACAGCAAAGTTCATCTCCTTGCACAAGCCCGATGTCCGGTGTCTGCAACGGAGTGTGCTATAGGAACATGCCGTTCTCAGGGCTCATGGAGAAAAATACAGCACCAATCATTTTACCAAACCTGTCCCCAGTAAAATCATGTTTCAGGGCAGAGCTGAAAGGAAACCTGCATTTCAAATGGAAAGAGAAAACTGACTTTGGCAGAACATGTGGGGCTGGTAATAATAAATCATGGCACTGTCACCATGGCAGTGGTTGCTGCAACTCTAGCACCGCTTTCTGGAATGTGCGGTGTCATGAAGGAAGTGAAATCTGGCTAGCAAGCATAGTGCAAGGCTTCTTCAGAGCATTTATTTGTTTTCCCAGTGTAAGTGCCGTGCATTTATTGTGACACTATCAAGTTAAACTGTCAAGTTTCCAACTTCTTTGTAGACCTGTAACATGATAGCTGATGTATTTTATACCCCTAAACAATTTCATGTTCTGCATCTGACAGAAGTGAAGTATTTGGCATGGTTGGCGTCCCTTCCCTGACCAGGGCTAGTAGATGTTACCGTAACAGAACTTTACATCTGTTTAACAATGGCAAAATGAGCTACACTAAAGAAAGAAGAGATTTGGAGAAAGAGTTTGGATTATTGCAAACACTTTTTTGGGATTATGATAACCCACGAATGGCCAAAGGTACCATTGCTTGAAGGCAACATGGACCGTTTCTTAATAGACTGCCTGGATGATTTTATTCTGGTCCTGTGCAGCACAGTAGAGGGCATCGGGCAGTGGAGGGGATAGGGCAGTGTGTGCTCATTCAGACACTGGATATTGCAGTTCTTGCCATCTATAACCATCTGCTAGAATCTGAAAATTGTCACGGCACTGTGCGAGCTTTTGATAAGTCTCTTTTCCCAAAGAAACCTTTACATTAAATAAAAAGAGACAGGATAAAACAACTGGAAGAAAGTGAGAGGAGCAAAAGGGGAGGGTCATAAAGTAAAACTGATTTTACGGACTAGGTGTGTAGAAGTGGCTAGATACCTGCAAATCTAATCATTGAAATATAGTCTATGTTATAATAAAATGAAGGAGATATTTAATATGTAATGCCCATCCTCATTTGATAAAGTGTGACCAGCATTCACCAAGCCATAGACTCCTTTCTAGTGACAGCTGCCCCAAGGTCCTGATGTTGCTTTGGAGAGTATTGCGCACAGGTGAGGTATTATGGACAGAATATGAAAATGCTTTGGATGTGGTTTCAGTGATCTCCAGGCCTGTCACTCAAACTGAATGGATTCACCTTATCAAATGTGAATTAAAGGAAAAGTGAATAATGATTCTGTAACAGAGCTTCTTTCAAAGCTTTGTTTGCACTCTTTCACCTGGCTTGCTCTCTCTTCCTCTCATTTATTTAATACACATATGTACATTTTTATATACACACACATGTACATATACACACAAAATCACTTATTATTGAAGTATTCAGCTTCTCATTTTTACAGACCTTATAGATCTGGAAAAAATAATTTCCCCTCTATAACCTGTGGCAGTTTAGCAGTGAGTATGTACCCAAACCTTGTTCAAGAACTCATTTCCCTTGTGAGATGAAGACTAGTAGGAAGCAGATCATTAGAAACTGTAGATAGGAAGAGTGTACAGTGAATGCTGAATGAATGCTGGCCACTACAATCTTCATGTCTGTCACTGACTGAAAGAGAGCATCCTTTCTGTTTCCATTTCATGAGCTCCTGCATAATCACATACTGGTTTCATTAGCAGAAACGGTTATGTCAAGAGCCCTATCAAGACATTATAAACATGGGGTATGCTATTGGATTGCCCGGTTCTTATTTTAAACAAAGGACACTTTTTACTTATTTTTCAAACTTTGTTTCAGAAGAAAAAAGTCTTTGAAACTTCTATTTAAAAAAAATATATATTTTAAGGTAATTTAATTTTTTTATTTAATTAATTTCAAGGTTTAATATAGTAAAATCTAGAAAAAAGCCTTAAGGATATATTTTCACAAGTGTTTTTTGCTTTTTTTTTTTTTATTAATATGCAAGGCTATTTGTTTTGCACTCCCAAATGAATACCATTCAAAATTGTAGCATAGAAAATACAAATAATACATGTGCTTTGTGTAGCCTATAAAGATTGTGATAGATCACATCATTTAGTGCAGTAAAGGTTCATTAAAAAAATAAAAAATTGAAATATGTATTCCAGCCATGTCCTAATCCACGGATATCCACTCAAATCTAGATCCATGATGGGAAGCATCTTCCACTGTTACCTCTATGGGAAGAGAAAGAGAATTGCCAGTGAAGAGCATATTTAAACTGCATGGTACTCAGTTCAATCGCAAATGCAATGTGTGACATCCTTCTGTACCTGTCCTATATTTCTACTGTTTTTCAACAGTCTAGCTCTAATATGAGTTTGCAAAATTTTTCAGTGCTAAGTAGCATTTCAGCAGTGCAAGGGAATTACTTCAAACTCAGCTGCCTTCTTAGCATGAACCCACTAAGCAGAAGGACCAACCTGTGTTACATTATGAAGAAAAATAGTGTATTATAGTTGGAGCTCTGAGCTGAAGACGGAAGCCCAGGTTCAAACTTTGATGCTTTTCCACTTTAACCCGGTTGGCTAAAAAGGACCCAAATCAAAGCTTTCTGAGGTTAACGGCACTGAAGTCAACTTTGGCTTAGGTCTTTGTATACTCTGTGCCTCGGCAACTGCAAGGCGGGATTCATAATAAATCTCTTTCTCTTGGGTTTATGGTGTATCAAGACAGTGTGGTGACTGAGACAGGTAAATGGTCCTTTTAGATTAGCTAATTGAGCTAATTCTTGTCTTTTAGCTCATAGAAACTCATGAAATTTGATAACTGATTTATATCTATCTTAAATACTTTACACTTGAAGATTGGCCACAAAGGGAAGATGGAAACATTAACTGATGTTGGAATAAATCCACCAGGTAAATCCCTGGAGAAAAATACAGAGCTTTCAGCAGAATTATATGTTAACAAAGTTGGAGTTCACTCATTTTCTTAGTTAATTATTACTTGACAGCAATAAAAATTGATGAAAGCAATCTTATGCATAGCAGGTTGACGAAAAGGAAAAGAGAGTCATTTCTGATCAATTTATACAGGGGATTTTCTCAGGTACTTACTGTAACTGTGTAAGTACTTTGCCAGCATGCAAATAGTCAGCCACACCAAACTTCTTATTTTCTTTGTCATGTCTTCCTTATCTGATGTGAAACTAGCTGAGCTGATATAAAAACTCTGGCTAATGTTGTTCCTATCTCTCAGAAAACAGCAGTTTAAATATTTTTTTTCCTCTCCTTCCTTTTGGACAATGTCTCCCTTTGGTGAGGGGACGGCCCTTGACCGCCAGCTCTGCCCAGAGCCTTGGTGGGTGACTCACCTGCCGTGGTGGTTCCTGTGTGTCACAGCAGCATTGTGCATTGCCGCCGGCTGTACGCGCTGCTGCGGGACAGCCTCGGCACATAAGTTTTTGCCCTGATGCAGTAGCTGACGCCAGGCTTCAAATCTTCTATTGCAATCACCTTGTCTGCTCCTTCGTACACCAGGGTGCTGTGTTTCTTCAAACAGGGTGGAAGAAAAACAGTCAGTCAAGAACATCGTCCTAGCAAGAGCATCGGTGGCTACAATTTGGTATGGCCCCAGGATGCTGAATAGCTCCAGGAGTTGCCTGAAGTCCAAATTAATAATATTTTCTTTTGTAAAAAACATGCCCCAGCAATCCCCCTCCTGGTCCATCTGGTTTAATTAGGCCTGAGAGAATAAAATATATGTTGTTGGGAAAACATAAGGAAGGGAGGAATTACAACTTCATTCAGGCACATTCCATTTCTGAAATATAAGTCTAGTTGTTTTCAAATATTTACACAGTCGCTGATGCCCTCACAATCCTGGAGGGTTGTTTTGCTGCAAAACAGAAGGGGATGCCCACACAGTACTGGCTCCAGTTTTTCAAGGGTGAAGGTTCTGTATTTGAATGTTTACTTACCTCACCCAACAAATTGTTGATTATGAAGACTTGATATAGGAGATCATAATAATTAGTCATTGGTATGCTGCTGCCTGTCTTTCTTTTATAAGGAGAACGTGGAGCCTGGAGCTTTAGGATTATGGATTTCTTTCTGTGAACCACATTTACCGATGGAGGTCCTATCATAGCTAAAGAAATAAGCAACCTTGTGAATATGATTATAATGGTTGTAAAGCACTTCACAGACCAGAATTTAAATCTATTTAACCATGTGATGTTAGTGTTACCAGCTGGGCCTGATGATGATTTAAGCTTGATGCGCCACTTTGTAAATTCTTACTTTGCAGTGGTTATTGCTTGGGACATTTTGGGCCTGACGTTTCCTGGGTTTTATTTTTTACCTTTGAGCCAACATTTCCAAACTCAGTCAGAGCTCCATGGTGCTGACTGCAGGTTACTCGACTAAAATGCTTTGTATTCTTTGGCCTATTTTTTCCTGTTTATCTGTGTGCGTGCACTACATGAAACATTGAACTGTTTTGGTTATGTGAAGGGCAACATCTTTAATCCTTCTTTTCAAAGGTTTTGCAAATCTTCTTGGCTAAGAGTAGCTGAGGGTTGAAGCTAGTGCCTGCAGCCCCCATAGACACAGCAAACCAAAGGTGCTCATGCCCCTCGCAGCTCTCTAGGAGAAGGATGTGGTACAGGGCTTGTTGTTATTGCTTTTTGGTCAGAGTTTATGGTTTTGTCTGTACAGAGTGTCGAGTTTGTTTGAAGTTCAGGGCTTTGAAATGAGCTACACTGACTCGTGCAACACATTATACATTAACTACTGAGGGAGAACTACCTAATACACAGGCAACTTAGTGGTAGGCGTGCCTATACTATTCAGTATTTTTACAGTCCTCCAACATATTCTGTACCAAGAGATACTGTTGAACTCGAAGTTCTTGAAGGTCTTCTCCAACCATAATAATTATATAATTCTATGAGATTATAATGGCTGTACTTGCTAAAGTTTTGCACATGGCTGTTCTAGTCTACTGAGGTCAGGAAAATACATAAACATTAGAAGATTGCTGATTACACCACTCTCTGCTTTCTTCGCCCTTTTCCAGCCACGTAGAGTTTTTTTCTGCCTTTTTCTATCTTGTGTCCAGAGCAGCTTCCAGCAGCAATGAAAACTGCTGAAAATATCGTATGTAGTCCCCTGCCTTGAGGATTCCTAATTACAGATAAGTAATTATCTGTTACAGATAAATAACTAGTTATCTATAATTGGTTGGCATTCAAAAATTATCATAACACTTCACCTAAGGACTACTGATCCATGACTTCTTTGTGTAAAGCTTTATTGCTGAAAAGAGATTACTCGTGACTGCATAACACAAGCAAAAATGTTATATTCCATGCCACAAAAAAAAAAAAAAAAAAAAAACCCTAATTACTTTTTCAAACAGCCCCATATGTTTGTACTTACTTTCTTGCCATGGAGTGAATCTGCAGCTGAGATTCCAGTCAGAATAGACTCCAGCTGAAGCAGCTTTTACTCTGCCATAATAAGGCTCTTGGATGTTTGAAGTCTCATTTGTTAGGTCACAGAAATGGTTCTGAATCCCCCAGCAGTCATCTTTGTTCTGCCACGTGCTCTGCCCGTACCTGTGGAGAAAGAGGAGGAAAGGTGCAAGTGTTAGTCACCTCCAGCTGAGTCTGTACAGATTTCTAGCAGTTGATTGAGCTGTAGCAGCCACAGTTCTGCCATGGAAAATAAATCTCCTTCAATTTGTTGGGCGGGCAACAAATTTCTGGGCTCTTTAGGAGTTACATTCACCACTCAGGAGACGTGGATAAGATTTGGTTTACCAGACATATTCAATGCCATATAGAGCAGCTGTTTCAGCAGGTTAATTCCTCCAAGGCAAAGGTGGTCTCAAGGGTTTATAGTCAGAGGTGCTAACCCAGGTGTGCAAAGACAGGAGTTTTTGAGAGTTTCTACTGGACTCTCAGAGTTGGTTCCTGGTAGGGTCTTAGGTTGTCACTAGGGTTTCCTGAGTCATTTGCATTGGATCAGCTACCGCTGATTGAGTTGGCCTCCTTCAAGCAGAGCTTTGGTGCCGCTGACCTTCAGAGGCCCCTTCCAAGCTAAATTTTCCTGTAATTCTACTGTGCCATGAGGGTGCACGGCATGTTGCTGGAGATGCTGGTTATCAGCCTTCTTCAGGCAGTTAGACTGCATTTTATGGGCTGTTAATAAGTGAACACTGTGAGCACAGCTAAACAAGAGTATCCCCAGCCTAAGGAGACAGTAGCTTTTGTAACTTGAGAAACCCTTTGACTTATAAACAGGGGCGGATCAGAACTGCATGGGAGGCTGGAGTTCCCCTGGGTACTTACACTTTATACTGCACAAAGTAAAGAGTGTCTCGTGCCTCACCGGCTCTCCCGGGCAGCCAGCACAAAGTGTTGTGGAAGTTTAACGAGTGAAACTCGACCTGCCGTGGTTTAATCAACTCTTGCAGCTCTTGACTTTCCGAAACTAGAATTGCTGCCAACAACAAGGGATAAGAGTGTGTTTGTCACAGACAGGCTTTTTCCACAACCAGATAGCGCATGTGGTTTCAGACGAGCAGACTGCAGGGAAAATAGATGTTCTGGATCTCCTGTTTGAAACGTTCCAAGTTGCTGTGACCAAACCTGGCAGTTACAGAATGCATCTAGTACTAGGAAAAGGATATTTTTATGGCTTATTTATTTATTTTTATTTTTCCCGTGCAAGAGGGCTTACAGCTGTCTTCAGAAACAACCCTCCAGATCAATTCACAGAGCCTGCAGGAAGCAGCTACATCAGAAGTTTAAGTGCTCTTTCCTCCACATATCTCAACTTTAACCTTCAGGGATTATAGCTGTTTTTCATGGGAAAGTTCTCATGCCTCTAAGCTGCTTGTTATGGGATCTGTTACCACAGTTCTGTTTGCTGCCTCCTGCTAAATGCAAAACAACCCGAGGTTCATTGCTTTTTCCACCTATACTGCTTGAAAAACAGTTTTCAAACTGAGGCGGTCACAGAGGAGAGAATCAGTTGACAACATCTCTGAAATACCAGGGTCCTGAAAACACTCTGAGACGATGCAGTGACCTGATGACTCTATACTACTGCAGCTTTTTCCCCAGCAGTATCACCTGTGCTAGTTGAGCTAAGATGGGTAATACAGCTAAAAATAAATGCAATGGGCAACATGTTTGTTTTAATGTCTATTCGGAAACTTGAATGACAGCCAAGCGGACCAACCTGGAAAGGACAGAGTTTTTGAAATCGACCAAAATATCCCAAGATTTCTTGACTTGTCTACGTTCATTAACAAACCAAGCATCCCCTTCCCCGCATTGGAAGAAAATTAAAAGCCTTTACTTACTAGTTGTCTCCTGAAGCAGGTGCATCAATAAGCAGAGGAGGGAGACCGTGATCCCCCTCATGTTAGGAAAGCAGCATCATGACTGAGGATCATCTCTCTTCCTCTTGGCCTTGTCTTGTAAGGAAGTAATTGTTTAAGCATGTCAGAATTCCCCTTTTTCTTTTTTTAAATAAGGTATCCAAAATCCCCTTTTTGGCTTTATTTTAACCTAGCAGAAAACATTTGAGTTGCTCTAAATTAAACATAAGTGATTGTTTGTACTTGGCAGCTGTGGTCACTCACGAGTTTGGAATTAATTCAGAAGCAAACCAACATGAAAAAGATCCTTTTCTAAGCACTAATTCCCAAAGGATCTGAGCCTGGCAATATAGCTTTTCCCCGTAAATTTGTCAAGGCTATCTCCTTTGGGATTTACTTGCTCCGTGCTTTTTTCTTTGTTATTTTAGCTTGCTAGTCGCTCAGAGCTGAAGAATATAAGGAATCTCACTTTAACAACATAAATAGCATACCTGGGGATGCCGGCTGCTTTGGAGGCCCGGAGGCCAAGCTGAGCGCTGTTTTCAGGAGTGCTCACAGCAGGACGCGGCCCGGGATGGGGACGGAGCTGAGATTCCCGGGCACGCTGAGGGCGAGCATCCCCCTCGCGCCCAGCAGCGCCGGGAGCCAAAGCGCTGCTCCGCGTTGGACTTTTGGCCTGCTGGGAGTCACGTGCTCCGTCCGCTGGGATGTCCCGCAGAGCTGTGGAAACAAACCCGGGAATAGGTGTCGCTGATGCCTGTGCCCGCGTGCGCTGCAGCCCGGGGCCGGCCAAGAGCTGCAAAGGCCGCTCGGCTCCTCGGCTGTGGAGAAGCCCCGAGGCCGGGTGGTGGTGGGCGCACGTCGGCGCCGGCCGCAGCTCGAACCGCCTTCCCTCCTCCCGCGCTCGCCCGGCTCCCACGCCTTGCTGGCCGCTCTCCTTTCGAAAGCTCTTCACCACCAGCACGCCCGATTTTGGGAGACACAGCAGAGCGCTACTGGATGGTGCCCCCCGATGCGAGAGCCACCTGTCTCTAGGAACGGGTATTTCTGCTCACAGAAACAGGAATTTGCCCAATAACCATCTTTGCCCTGGGAAAAAGGGGAAGCAAAGCACCGGTCAGCGCAACAGCAAAGAGCAAGTTCTGGTTGAAACTGATGCACTTTTTAATTAAAAGTGCTCAGTTATACCAGGCAATCAGGAAAAAAAACTAATCAAGGAACTGGGCTTCAGCAATATTTGTTGGGCATGGGCTTTTTGGCTCAGCTGATCTAGTAATCTTCATTATTCCAGGTATTTGCAACAGATGTATAAAAACTGTAGATGTCTCACTTTGAAAATTAGCTACTTAGCCCACTCTAAGGTGGGCTATAACAGAGAAGAAATGCACAAAAGAAGAAAAAACATAAACCAAGGCAGAAGGTAATAAGGCTTCTCTGCCACTAGTGCCTGGAAATTTGTTATCTGTCCACTTCCCAAACACATTTTTCAAAACCCCGTGACCTTCAAGCAGTTCCCCACACGGAGTGTAATTAGCATTTCATCATCTCCCATGAGCTCAAGTGCGGGAATAAGGAACGTGTCTAAACCCACGAGCGGACCGCAACGCCACCAGGGCTTAGTCACGCCTGCGGCGGGCGGCGCGTTCGCCTGGCGAGGGGCAGCCCGGCGCCTCGCTCCCCGCCGGGCACCTTTGCCAGGGCCGCTCCTACCGCACAGCGCTCCGAAAGGCAAACGCGGGAGCGAGGAGGAGCACGGAGCTGCCGGGAGCCTTCGGCAGCGTTGCTTCCCGCGTCGCAAGGGCGCTGCGTTGCACGGCCGCGCGGGCAGAGAAGCGGCCACCCCCTCGAGCCCGCGGCTTTCCTGTGCGCTCTGATAACGCCTTATCTGCAAGGCGGCGCGGCAGGCCGGAGCAGTTGTAGCTCTTGCCAAAATTAGAAATTATTCAAACACTTGCTTATCCGGTATTATCTTTACTGCATTTTTGCTCAGTCAAGTTTCTTGAGCGCGGTGTGTTTGGTGTCATAAAAATAGCTGTATTCAAACATCAGCAGCCGTGTGCACACGTGCGCACATACGTACACATCTGTGTGTACAGACATGTACATACATACAAATTCAGGACATGTGGCCTGAATTTAACAAAACACATATATGGCAAATTTTGTAAAAAAAAAAAAAAAAAAAAAAGAGGATGAGTCTAATGCACAAGCTAACATGTACTGAAATACTGTGTATTTTAAATAAATGAGAACTTTTAAAAAACAAACAAAAAAAAAAGTTCAAACTTTTGTGAAATAATGACAGAAATAGTAGTGCAGATGATTCCACAGATCCAACAAAAAGATCCATCCTCTCTCACATTCCGCAGGAATACATGCAGAACTGTGAACATGAGAAATTTTTCTTGTCCGGGAATAAAAACCTATTTAAATGCTGTGTAAACAGAGTTCATTCTCTGGAGGTTTGCGTATTGCTACATGGAGGTAAACGTCAAGTACATTCTTGCTGGAAGCTGCCTGACTCATTCAATTTGTTAGGACCATCTTTTTTTTTTGTTTGTTTTCCCGGAGCAAATAGTTTCTGATCCGTAAGAGCGTCAAAGTTAACCCCGGCGCTCCTGCAGCAGCAGCACCGTTGTCTCTCCAGGATGTGGTTCTCTGGTATTTATTGCAGGTGTGTGGGCAGGTTCACGTGTGCACATGATGCAGGTGCGGGAAGGGAGGAAACTCCAGAAACGGGATTCACAGAGCCTGCTTCTAGTAACTGCTGGAGGCAATTTCTCTGAATTTTCACGTTTAGTGAAAAATTTGACGTTTAGTGTTTTACCGGGGTTGAATGGACAGTAAAAAAGGAGCAGTTCAGGTTATTTTTGCCCCAAATGGTGTTCTTGATTGTAGCAGCAGTTTTCTGTCTTTTACCCTTCTAAACCAGCACAGATTCATAAAAAAAAATCATGCTGGACCAGGGCTCTGGAGGGCACCTAGTCCAGCCTAACGCTCAAAGCAGGGCTAACTGCAGTATTATCCTTCTTAACCACTTTAATTTTGAAGTGGTTTTCACTTACATCTCATTGGGATTCCCCTGCTGCAACTGAACTGTCGCTTTTTGTCTTTGATTGCTCACCTCCGAGCAAAGTCTGCCTCTGGCTTCTCTCTGCCCCTTCCTTCCCCCTTTCTGTAGATCACAACTGCAATAGATCTGCCCCCCTGCCCCACCCCAAGCCACCTCCTCTCCCGGCTGCGCAAATGCAGCTCCCTCAGCTGCTTCCCATACAGCATACGTGCCAGCCCTTTCCGATCTTAGTGCTGTGACCGTGAATCACTACTTAATAGAAAAAATAATCAAGTAGTAGGAACTACTGCTTTTTTTTTTTTTTCTCCTTTTTTTTTGATGTTCAGTGAAGGTGATGAAACTTTGCACCGCAAGAGCTGTCACAGAGACGCTGCTCAGGAAGCGAGACTGACTCTGCTTTCGCTGTACGACGCGGGCATTCACTGCTTCCTGCCCGCAGGTGTCAACAGCCCAGGGGTGAAAGGCTCTGCAAAACAGCTTACAAAATAATACCATCAGGAACACTGAGCTGCCCCAGGACACCAGTAACCAACACTCGCCCTTGTTAGGAACTGTGGGTAAGGCCCAGCAGAAAAATTGCTCAAAGGATTTTATTTAAATGGTGAGATTCTTTAAAACTGTTTTTCAGTTCTCATTTGAAAAGCTGTTTTTTTTTTGTTTTTTTTTTCTGCTAAGGATTGGAACAGTTAATTTACCCGGAGAACACTTGTTTTCCTTTAAGTTTTGTCTCCCTTACTGAATCATCTGCAGATTAAAACCCACCAGATGAGAGGCATTTGGGATTAATATTCCCTGGCTGTTCTGGTTTAGCTGATTTTAGTAATGTAGGAAAGATGCCAAGTACTTGCTTGGGCAGTAAATAACCACGGGTAAGCGCAACACGAATGCTGCTCGTGTTTCCTTGATAAGGACAGGCGAGCTCAGCGCCTGGTGGGACAAATACTTGTTCTGCTCCATACCCGGGCACGGGCAGCAGCCTGAAGCAGGGCCGGCGGGGGAAGGCCGTGACCCCAGGGCTGGCTCTCCGCGGGCTGCTCGTGGGGGACGCGGTGCCGGAGGCCTGGGCGACGCTCCGCTGGCCGCCTCAGCCCTCCGAGCGGGAAGATGCGGATTTCCCAGGGGAGGAAGGCAAAAAAAAAAAAAAAAAAAATTACTTTGTAACATTTATTTGCCAAAAATCTTTGCTCCATATTTTCTTATAGGAAAAGGAAGAAAAAAAAAAATCCTAAATAAAGCTGCTAATTTTGCCACACAGTCTGGAAGCAGTTGATAAATTGGAAGTCATTCTCAGTAATTAATCACCCAGGTTGTTCCAACCTGGATTCAAATAGATATTGGGGGGGAAAGGTACTATTTACACCTCGTAAAAGGCCAGATTTCTCCAATTATCCTACGACAGTGAACAGAGGAGAGAGGACAGAATCTGCTTAAGAGATATCAGCAAAGGAAAAGGCTGGGTTACAGTTTACATTGCTGCTTGCTCTTTTGTTTCAAATATTGTAAACATTGGACAACTGCAGGATTCATTTTGCAGAAGATATGAGGAGCTGGCTGCTGGAACCACATGGATTGCTGGCTCATGGCTTGCTGTGTCTTATATATGTGTATATATATATGTTAAATAGACACACACACACACACACACATATATATAAATCTATATATAAATATAAAGAAAAAAAAAAAAATCTTTGCCACAAAAGAAGTAAAAAAAAGTACTTTTTCAGCCCAATCAACTATATGGTCAGCTCATTGTCCTGTTTTAGAAATGAGTCAGAAAATGAGGGTGGGCACTGCATACCATGGGAACTTACTGGAACTGTATTCCATACGCCTGGAATTCAGAATGGGTTAAAAAATTGCTAATCCATTATTAAAGCTTCTAGAAATTGTAATAAATTTAAGTAGCTAATGCATTTTAAAAATTCAGTAGCGTTTCCCCAGCGGGCTGTAGGGACAGTCGGCGGGTCCGGGTGTCCGCACTGGGCTCAGGTGCCTCCCGGCTGCAGCAACAAGGCGACCGCTTGGCAGGGAGTTTCACAGGACGTTTCCCCCACAGGACATGGCAGCCCCCAAAGGGACGAGCCTCCCCGCAAAGCGCACGCCGCTGCACGCTCAGACGGGTGCGTGAAGCACAGCAACCGGCTAGGTACCATCTCATGGGTACGCACCACAAACAGCATTTTCTGTTCATTTTTAAGTAAAGCTCACGTGTACACAACACAAACAACTGAGCTTCAAAATGCAGATTTATTCTTCAGTATAAAAGCTAACAGCAGCAAAAAGGACAGCACATTTGCTTCCAAGATTTTTTTTTTTTTAGTTGCATACAAAAAACATTAAATTTACACTATTTACAAGCAACTGAGTTACAAACTTGACGTTGTCAAGACATACAAAACCCAAAATACGCTCAGCAGGTCCCTTTTTGGCAGAATGCTGAGCTTGCCAAGACCAAGATGACTTGGGTTAGACATTGGAAAAATATTTCTGAAGGGTAATGCACTGGTAGAGTAGCGGTGTTGTGTTGTCATTAGATAGGCACGTTGCAGGAAGGATATGGGTCCAGGGAGAAAAGCGAACTAGATCCCTGAAGGCTCCACCTACTACTACTCCAGAGCAATTTCAGTTATTATTCTTGGGATAGTTGCAAGAAGAGGTTAGATACATATGTGCATGTTGCCTAGTATGAAATATCTAAGCACTGAAACTCAAGCACAGAGTAACAGGGCCTTTCTGTAACACAGAACTTCCCTCCCACCTGCCTAATTCTTCATGAGTTTATCATTTGGGTGTTACTTCCAGGCAATTCGGGCAATACCTACCCTTAACTGTATCCTACACCTAGCTGCTCCCTTCCGCTCACAGGGCTCCACATGCCTTGAAAGATCCAGGGCAGAGCAATGTACAATGTAGCACTGGAAAGGAAATCAGAGAAGGTCACTCGGTTTTAAAATCTACCTCTGCCCTCACTCAGGCAAAAGATACTGCTGCTTTTCCAGAAAGGCACCAAAAATCTATAGAAGAAAACTGTCCAGAACAGAAATCACTCTGTGAGCTCATCTATTCACACAAGTCTAATAGGGTGAATCTTACTGAATAGTTTGCCCAGTGCCAGATACTAGAGTATCTGGCAGTAACAGTGCCAGATACTAGAGATGCAAAGTGCAAACTAACACTGTAAATCTAATATTTCTAAGCATTTACCTAAGACTGACAGGGAGCTCAACCCAGGATATGACACAGAAAATGTCAGATGGTCCCATTAGACTTAAACCTCATTCAAAAAATACGTCAAAGTCAGTTAGCACATACTGAAATCTTTTTAACTCTGCTTTCTGTTATAATGTTTCTGTTGCAACATTTTCCTACTTTTTTTTTTTTTTTTTTTTTTTCTTCCATGAATTACAAAAACGCTACTAGGAGAACTATTACAGTCCTGTGAGTAAGGAAGGAAATAGCTCTTTTCTTGAGCCCTTCGGGTACTGTGCACATACTGTCGTGGTTCATGTCTGATAATTGCAGGAAAGGAAGCAGTTCAGAGGTTCTTCTAAAAACTAACTTCATTTTACAAATATTCATACCAGCAAGACATGTAAGGACAAAAGTACTATAACATCCGTTTGCCTTCAATATTGCTGTAATATGCACAATTTATGAGCTTTTCAAATACTATACACCCATTAAAATATCTTTTAAAACAGACACTCCTGTAAAAAAGTGTGGAGCCACACCATCTTCTGTCTTTTCCCTGAAGTAACCGTCATTACAGCCTAGCCTACTGTTAACATTTTCAAAAAAAAAAAAAAAAAAAAAAGTCTTGTATAAATTGGTAAAAAAAAAAAAAAAAAAGGATTATAGGCACCAGACTCAACATTTTAAATAAAAATAACTCCGACTTTCAAAATTATAATCTTATACTTCAAAATTCAGAGTGCTGTCGGATGACTAACACAGTAGCTACAAATTACCATACTACTGATTTGAGCTGTATTTTAGAGGGAGATAGTTTTGTGGAGTTCTGACTTAAGTCACAAGAACTGAAAAACCCTAATCTGCTAGAAAACAGCTTAGCAGGGCTCCTGTTGATTTCTATCAAAACACATACCACACTGTTCTAAGAACAGAAATATTCTGGAGGAAAACAGGCTTTTGAATTTTAGAAAACATTTTCCAAAGAATGTGTGTAATCAGACATTAAACAAACTTCTTTCAATGAGGATCAGTCAGACTGCCGAGACAGGAGTTTTCAAGAACATAGCTTGGTTACACAACATATCTAGGCAAGCCAAACTGATGCAGCTAAACACAGATAGTACTTTTTTTGTATAGTCTCTTAGAGAGTCACCAAATTTGTGTTTTGAAGGAATAGTCTTAGATTTACTAACTGAAACGTAGATAGTAGTAGTCCCCCAGTGCACCCTTCTGATTGCAGAACAGAATATGGCAAATAGCTGGTTCTCGGCCATCAACAAAGTTCCTCAGCTCCTTTGTGATGCATGAAAAAGCATCTTGCATACCTCTATCATAAACAATTGAAGGACTTAAATATTCAGTTCACAGAATTAATTTTGAAAGGGATTTGAGACAGAATGGAACAATGATGCAACTGATTTATATTTCTTCAGCAAATATGTTTTCTATAGAAATTATCTTACTACTCCCTGTCTTACTTTATGCCATATACACTTCTGGAAGTGACAGGTTACGAAGCTTTTTTCCCCACTTTTTAATATTGCTCTCAGGCACTACTCAGTTGCATTTCAGAAACCCATCATAATAAGTTCTTCTGATGGTTCTTCTGTTTGGATCAGGATATTTTAGATCTTTTAGATGTTGATAATACGATCAATATTGTCCATGGTCTTCAGTAATGCTGTACTTCATGAGTTCTGGTTCAATATCGCAGCTATCCTGGTTGCTCGGTGGGCCTGTATGCAACCACAGGCCGTTCTTCACCAACATCTATCAACATGTCTAGGGGCACGTGAGGCTTGTCATAGCCTGAAAAGTTCAACGTGCTGCTTGGATGGCCTGTTTGTTGTACTTCTGTGGTAGGAACCTCTGCCTCTGAACAGTTACTGCATATCTCTGTCTGGTTATTGTCAGAAGGGAAATAACTCTCTCTCCCTTTATGATTTTGTTCATCATCAGAGGATGCCTCCCCTGTGCTTTCCTGCATAGGAACCTCTCCTGAGTTGCCTTGTACCTCCGGCAGGAGAACAGAAGATGCTCCTTCACTGGAATTCTCAGGAGTAGTAATTCCTTCCTTTTGCTCCACCTTCAGTGGGTGCACTTCATCAGCTGGCAACACTGGCTCATCTGGCATGAGACTTACCACAGAGTTGCATTTTGTCTCTGGTTTTGGTTCTAGAAATCTGTTTGTGTTAAGGTTTCTTATCACACTGACCTGAAATGGAAAAAAGCAAAACACAATAAATAAAAAAAAGCTTTTATTTTTGCGCAGGTTACTAAAGGTTTATGATATAAATTTAATTTTATTACAGTAATTTCAAACAGAAGTTAGCAAAACGAAAACTCTGGCAGATTCACTAGCCTATGGCTATTTATCCAATTCTTTGATTAATACTTTTAAGCAAGCTCACAAAAATGTTTTCAGCGTGCAAGTACATTGCAAGGACCAGGTCCATGTCATAGGTGTAACCCTCACCTGTTAAATTGTATTTTTAAGTCATTTGAAGTTCACAGTGACAAGGAACGCAGCGGAAGAGAAAACGACATCCAAACAGCAGCCCTCTTCTTTCTGAATTAGTTTCAACAACCATTTCAAGCCTAGACATATATATGAGCCTAACTTGTAACAAGTGTAATTTTCCAGCACTGTCTCAACTAAGAGAGAATAGACCTTCCAAGACAGATCTCTAAAATGATATGAGAAGCTTAAAACAGTCCTGCCAGTCACATCTATGCTGAAGCCTTCCTGCTTGTTTCTCCAGGATTATTAAGCATCAGTACTGCAATGGACTTGGATGTTTCCCTTTGAAAACTCCACTGCCACCAAACCTGTGAGAAGCCAGGCTTCAGCTTGTTTTAAATTGACGTGCTTTCAGCCTGCTTCATTTCTTCAGATTTATTTTGATTTGGTGCTGGGTTTTGCTTTCTTTTTAAGATATTTTCATCAATACATATGAAACACAGTAGGGCAAGTTTTCGGCTGTGCTGTCCCCTAAAGCTAGCATAAAGCTTAGGGGAAGCATGACTTTGCAATTTAAGAGTTCTTTTTCAAATTCTGTAATTCACTAAAGGTACAAAGTATAACCTACTATGGACGAGCTAAATTCTTATGAGGTATACAATTACTGTTTTTGAGATATTTTATTCAATATTTTGACTGGAAAACATTGGTTGAGTCAAGTCGGAAAGGGAGGGGTGTAGCTACGGTGAAAAAAATGGTGGGGAAAATGTAATATGGCTTAAGAAAAACTCTAAATAGGCAAAAAGAACCTCCCCTTTTGTGCTTGTACAGACTATTCCCTTAAAAACAAACACCAAAAGACAAAAACAACATAAAAAAAAAATCACCTAAAACCCCACCATATTCCATGAAAATGAATTACTTGTAATCCAAATTTTACAAACAGCTGTGTTATCAGGACTAGGGTGAGATGATCTCTTTGAAAGTCAAGGTGTATCACTGGAAACTAGTAAAAGCAGCATTAAGGGGTCTCCTTAGTAGCCAGAATACACCACACTATAACATAGCTGCCCTTCAGAAAATCCAGAGAGGTCCATGGCGGTTATGTAGGAATAGTCCATATACCAGATAAAGAATATTCAGGGTAATTTTACATGAGCACAGTTGCGAACTAGCCCTACTTAAGAAGCTGACACTAGCAAGATAGTTGCAGAAAACAAAATAAAATCAAAAAGGTACAGATACTTAAAAGCTAATGAAGAGTTACTAGGACTGATGTTGTACTTCTTGAAAAAATCTAATCATAAAGATTCAGTATTTTTCCATATATATGTCATATACCCTATATATATCATATATCTATATATCTCATATACACATACACCTATACTGATCTTGAAGGGACCAGAACCTGCGGCTTTTTGGAGTAGTAAAAAATCTTTCTCCAATAGTCATACAATAAGTGACATGAGAAGATAATTCCTTATTTAAGTTGGAGTACTTTAAGAACATGAATTAAAATTGAATGTTATACAAAATACGGCTAAAAGCTGCCTTTAGAACAGTTTTAACCTTCCTCCCTTCCTCAACCTCCCACTCACTACACTACAGCACAAACAAAAGAAAGAAATCAGACCCTAAGCACGGGAGTATTTTCTGTCCTTTAAAAATTTACACATGGCACTAGATTCCTATCTCTAAAATGAATTAGGAAAAATGGCTTATTTTCCCCCTACACAGTTTCTGCATTTCACACTGCTTCCTGGCAACTCTGAGGATAAAGTTATCTATTCAAATACATCCGAGACTGAAAACAGTGAGTTTTTGCCTAAAGTAATACAGAGTAAGCACTCTTATTTCCATCCACAAAACAAGGAAAGCATTGGAAGAAAAATACTTCATGGGCTTCCTGGTATCAAAGTTTCTTTAAGAGATGCTGAATCACAGTATACATAAGCTAGCAATTCACAGAGTCATTTCTAGTTTCAAAGTGAAGTAGTGAAGAATCAACAGATCCTCCTGCATTAAATCTGAATGCCATGCAAAACACCTCCAATAAAAACTGTGATTAAGATATGGGTTACTATTTGAAGAAAAATATTTACTGTAGGTAAGTTAATTTTTTCCTTTTGTGTACATAACACAATATTGGTAAACTGAGAGTCAACAAGAGAGTTTAAGCTCTGTCTTAGCGGTACTTCCTCGCATGATGCCTGTGTTCTGATATTTTAATGTCTCCAACAAGAACACCTCAAGTTTCATGTCTTTCACTATCTTAATAGCCTAGAGTGTTTCCCAGGTGGAATCCAGGCTGGAGGATACATATGACACATCCCAAGAAGAATCAGTAACTGTCAAGGTAGTTAACAGTTCCTGTTTCAACTCTGTTTTCTGAGGGTTTGTCCTAGCAATTCCCAGGAGGACCTTCTGGAATGACTGAAGATGGTGGTGGGTGGAGTGTCTTGAAATACTTTCAGAGAGATAACTGAATGGCTCATGAATAACAGCTGCACTGCTGGTAACATCAGATATACCTGTGACCCAGTAGAAGACAACTAGCTCGACAACGTTTTGTAAACTACGTGCTCCATTTCACTAGATTCACCTTCCTGGTAGGATCCCTCCTACTACAAACAGGGGTCTTTAGCACATTTAAACTAAGAAACTCTTATAAAAATAACCACTCAATGTTGTTCACACTTTAAGACAGTCACATTTTGGAAGCAAGACCTGAAACGACTCACACGCTATTTCTTGGAGTCTTAAAAAGCTTACAGAGGACAATGCGAATGTTTGAGATCTAAATGGCAATAGAATTTTCTCTTTTCTTTGACTATATGAGCAGTGAGGAAGCTGCGTGATGATTGCTTTTTTTTTTCCCCGATGATGAATTTCAACTTGCTGAAAGTCACTCAAATGATTTAATATTTTAGTGCTTTTTAGTGTCTACTTAAAGCTATTAGGAAGCAGATCTCTGGAAGGCAGCTGTCACCTCACCCAGCCTAGTAACACACAGGGAGACTTAACAGATGCTTTGTTTTCAGACAAGCTCAGGTAAAGCACAGGTCGTTGACTACTGTATGGAAAGATGTGTCTGGTGCAGATTTAAAACACAGTAATAGCCTCTCAATTCTAAGGTATCTGAAGAGATAACTCCCATGTATTTCATATCACCTGCATTGAAACTATGCTTGTGAGCTTTGCAATTTGG
Organism: Microcambeva ribeirae; assembly: GCA_035222435.1. Classification (NCBI taxonomy): domain Eukaryota; kingdom Metazoa; phylum Chordata; class Actinopteri; order Siluriformes; family Trichomycteridae; genus Microcambeva; species Microcambeva ribeirae. The sequence continues at coordinate 35,703 of JAYECN010976970.1, forward strand.
ATCACAGAATTCAATGGAAACGGAACGAAGGTAGGGGCATTACAAATAGTTTTAAGTCTCATTCAATTCCTTAAACAAGGCACAAAGTGGAACGTGAACCAGTCTGCTTAAGAATTCCTTAGTTTATATAGACTTCCATCAAAACCTTCACATAGCCGGGAAGAATTTGATATGCCAGAACACCTAGGAAGCATTAGGTAATATACAGCAAACTGAGAATGGGCACTGAAACAAGTTTCACCAAGACAAGCTAAAGTGTGAACCTGGAGCACACATCAATAACCTCAAGGCAATTCTGTAGTACCCATTCTCCTCATGTGATACTCCTTTTTTCCTAAACCTTTCGATGGTGTATCACAGTAGTTTTGGAAAACCAGGGCAACAAGGTATCTACTAGTCATAGCTTAGAGTCATTCTGGATGAAGGTATCTTTGGCTATAATAAACTGCCTTCACAAAAAATGTGTGTATACAAATAATATAACATTATGTATTCAGATAGTTACACATTAGTGTGAAAAAGAAGCTGAAAAATCACCAGTGTCTCCCTTTCCATTCAGTCATGCTTGGATGGCACCTGGGCCGAGGTGCTGCTTAGAGAAGCACGCTGCTTCTGACAGACTAAAAGCTCCCCGCAGCCAAGGTTGAGCAGCTGCCGACTCCTCTTCCCCATGACCTGCCCTGTGTCTCTGCCACATTTCCCTGAGCTCTTCCCTCTCCCTACAATACGGCTACTTTTCTTCTTACTCCACACATTACTGTAATAACGTTACACAATTAGCATTATCACAACGTTACCATAAAATGAAGACACTGCACGCATTTCCCTGTCACTAGAATGAAAGAAATGCATCTGTGTGCAATGAGGAACTACATTTTCAAATGGGCCTAGCAATGTTCCTTCAATTAAAAAGCAGACACTGTGACAATCTTAGATGGCAAAAATACTAAACATTTACAAGAACATAGTGAACTGTAAGATAGCTAAATTTTAACTAAGCAGCTTTGTCTATCTGAAAAGTAAATATTATTAATAATATATACAGAGAAGTTTGAACTTACCAAAGACTTAGGCAGCTTTATGTTCTTCTTCCTTAATTTCTTGTAGCCATAAAACATACTCAAAAATAGACCAAAGATCAGGATAACACCAACCACAATTACAACATTTTCTGAGCCTAGGAAGTCAGAGAAAAAATTGTCAGGTTTGGAAAATAAACCATTGCTGCATCATTTAGAATAACTTTAGAAACTAAAATAGCTCAGAACTGTTAGCTGCAATATGTGAATGTATCAGTTTACCACTCTCTCAAGATCTCCAGAGAAGGAGCCTGCACAGCCTCTCTGGGCAGCCTGTGCCAGGGCTCTGGCACCCTCACTGGCAAGAA
>JAYECN010977071.1:0-27185 GCA_035222435.1 Microcambeva ribeirae
GCTTGGACGCAGTCCTGAGCCACCTGCTGTAGGTGACCCTGTGTGTGCAGGGGGGTTGGACTAGATGATCTCTAGAGATCCCTTCCAACCTTAGTTCCGTGATTTTATGATTCTGTGAAATAAACTTGTATGTTCATTTCAGCACGGTATCCTGAAAAGGAATAGAGGAGCTTCCTTAAACATGGTCTGCTTCTTTATGTTGGCCTTCATTAGCTGTGATTCTTGACCATCATTACCTTTTCCTTCTACATATTTTTGTTTGCACAGCAGTTGGTATTGCCTCTGCACCCCTGCATACAGCACTTCCAATCTAAATCCCTACTTTTGCCTTTGTTCTGTCCTAGATTAGTGCAGTTATTGCTTTGGTCAAATCAATACTCAGAAGTCATTTTCATCTGAAGGCAGGTAGCTTTTTCTGCATGTGGAGATATGTAACCAAGTCATCCTATCCTCCTGAAATTCTACTGAATAGCTTCTTTTAGGTTCCTCCTCTAAGTTTTCTCTATTTCATAGCTCTTTGCATCTTATGTAACTAGAAAAATGTGGCATGTTTAGCCATGACTTTATTTATCAACATGCCTGTTTTACAGTTGACCTACTCTGTCACATACTCTAGTTGTTCATATCTTCATAAGTTCTTCGTATGGTGTTTATCATATGCATAATCCTTGCTTTTGACTTTTTTTTGTATGTGGGGGGGATATTTGTATTTAATCTTACTGATTTTTCTCACTGCTCACTTCTCCTGGCTGAAGTAATGGCTAAACTGCTCAGCATGCTGTCAAGCCTGTAAAGTTTGTGCCTTTTAAAATATTCGTTGTTATTTGGTGGCTTTCCTTCCGGTCATCCTCTCCCACACTAGTAATCAGTAAATAGACTTGCAAAATACTAGCTATAGATTTGATGGTCAAACATCATTAAATATGCCTTTAGCCGTGTCTGTTCTGTATGTACTTGTACCATGTCAATGTTAACGCTACCTGACCTTTTTTTAAAAAAATGAAGCTTTAGTTCAGAAAGGGGTCTAATATGATTTGTTTGAATATACAAAAATGTTCTAGCTGGAATTTTTTTTAAACTACTGAGACTGCTGTACTCTGTTCAAGTGGAATTCAAGTTGGAATTTGGGGTGTGTTAAGCTAGTATTAAAAAGACTAGTTTCTTGTATGACGTGGCTATAAGATGAATCTTATAATAATGTGCAGTTCTTTTTAACCGCTTTAGCTGCTCTACAAGAGAATTTATTTTGGAGTAGAACTGAACTTTGACATCTTTTAACTGTACTTCCTGTGCCACATGCTCTAGGTATCTGTGCTTGAGCAGAGGGGTTGGACTGGATAATCTCTAGAGGTCCCTTCTAACCTCAACCATTTTGTGATTCTGTGATTTTAGTCCTTAACGAGGTCAGAAAATTAGTAGCAAATACTTTGTGTTCTAGCTCTGTTTTAAAGTAAATGTATTTGATGACTTTATTTAGTTTTGTGACTCAAAGTGACTATAATTGCATGCTTTATGATACATAATGTGACACTGTTCCCCCCACCCTCTTTCCTTTATTTTCTCGGAAGGACCTAACCATATGCCTATGCAAGGACCTGGACCTAACCAGCTAAATATGACGAACAGCTCCATGAACATGCCTTCCAGCAGCCACGGCTCCATGGGCGGCTATAGCCACTCGGTGCCCTCCTCGCAGAGTGTGCCAGTGCAGAGTCAGATGACCATGAGCCAGGGGCAGCCAATGGGCAACTATGGTCCCAGACCGAACATGAACATGCAGCCAAACCAAGGTCAGTGAAGCCCTTGTTACCTTCTATAAAAAAGAAATGCGTCTCACGTACGGACATGCTTTTAAAAGGTCTTCTTTTTTCACTTCTTTTTTTTTTTTTTTTTTTTTTTTTTTTTTTTTTCTTTTTACTTTTAAATGTATTTGCCCCGTGTTTTTAAAATTCGATATCCCCATCCTCCTACGTGTCACTGACTCTGTTTGCAGACACTGAACTATTTTCAGATATTGCTTGAAAATTTGGGATTGGATCTGTTTTCATGAGTCATAAATTTGAGCAGCTGTTTACCTTTCTCAGATTTGGCATTTCTAAGTATTACTATTGTGTGAATTGATAAAATACATCTCCCTACTCTTCAGTCTCTTGGGTAAATCAAAAAATTAAAGCCAGGTAACCCTCAGATTTTTATGCTTAATTAGTCGTAGCTCTTTGCGGCATGCTGTTCTAGCTCAGAATGTCTTTTAATCTTAAGAAATAAAAATCCATTCCAGGAAAAAAATCTGTTACTCCCTACTGTTTTTAGGAGATGCCCTTGTGCATATAGTAAAATGCAAAACTAATTTTCAATCTTGGGCATTTGCATAGTATAAACAGATGATGCATCCTGTTGACAGTGTGGTCCTTGTTGAAGTGCAAGGATGTTGCAGTATTAAAATGTTGCGTTAGAGTCACAACAGGCCAAATTATTAAATGTATCTATACTGCCTATTCTCATAAATGTGCTTTATAAACCAGCAAGCAGTATTTTCTACTTGCTTGTTAAGCCTGTTACTATACTGGATCCAAACATGCCACCCACTAGAAGAAATGCTGTAGAATTTTTTTTTTTTTTTTTTTTTTTTTTCTTAATACCTGTGCCGTTTTAGAGTAAGCATTTCTATTCAGTCTGTATGAATTCTTACTAAAGACAGATTAGTTGAAGGATATGACTGGAGCTGAGGTTTTTCTTCCGTTCTGATGCTGTAGGAGAAAACAGTTTCCCTCTTTAAGACTCCTTTTTGTGGCCCTTACAAAAATAGTTTTCTAGTGGCATGGGTTCTTATTATCACAACATACCCTCACTGGAGGCGAAAGCTCTGTTTTGTTACATAGATGTCAGTTGTTCGTGAGGGATGTTTTATTAGATCAGTTAGAGCTTTATAACAGACTAAAGACTAAGATAATATGAGATCTGAAATAAGTCTGGAAGCCAGGTGTTTCTGCAGTTTTCTTACTGATAGTGAGAGCAGGAATTCTGAGTCTCGCACATTCACATTGTTAATGGCATTGTTCTTGAAATCTGACAGTAACGGGAAGAAAAAGTGGGCACATAGCAGAGAAAATTATCACAACTGGGAATATTTTTATCTGTCTCTCCACATTAGTATATATCTATTCTGAGCAGTACATCATGGAGTAATTTTATAAAATCTGTAAGACTCTTTAGAAGTCCTGTGCATATTCAGTTCAAGTTTCTAGTTGCAGAGAGTTAGCAGTAAATATACAGTAGTTTGTATGAGGAAGCTGTCTGCTTAAATACTCTACAGAAAACAACTTTGTATGATTGGCTTATAATTTACTTACTCCCATCTCAAAAGTAGTTCTTTACTCTTTCTGGTAATACTCCCCAGCTTTATTTTCAATATTCTTTTCAAACTTGAAAATTGCTCATTGGAAATTAGGGAGAAAGGCACTTAAGATGTTTCTGTTCTGAACAAATAATAGTATTGTAGTATCTTTGGGGAATAAAGGCTAAAGCAGTATTTTAGACATTTTTTTAGACCAAATTTTTGGCTAGAGAACAAAATTTCTTTTTAAAGAGTTGTATCATTGGAGTTGGTAGCATTGACTTGAGCATTAACGTCACAGTAGGCTTTCACATCATGGAGCCTTCTCATTTTACCAAATTTTGACCCTCTAGGCTGAGATTTTGCAATACCAAATGTCTGGTTTATACTGTTTTTTTTTTTTTTTTTTTTTTTGTTTTTTTTTTTTTTTTTTTTTTTTTTGGAATATATAGCTGAAAGTGGGGTGAAAAATTATCATTAAAAAAGTTACACAAAAAATTATTGCCTAGAGCACTATGTAAATGTGGGAGAGTAGATTCTCTTTGCCTTATAGCAAGGCTTCAAAATTTGTCTGTTCTGCCAGCAAAATTGTATTTGCTATTTCAGGGAGAATACTGTCCCAATTTGGTCAAATTTTACATACCCTTGGGTATCTTTAAGATGGAAAGTGTGCATCTGTTGGGTATTGTCTCCCCAAGACAGCAGGGGAGAAATGGCCAAAGAGACCTGGAGAGGGAGCCAAGAGCCAGTCTGGCCGAGCAGATGGATCCACCAAACCCGAACGCTGCAGGCTCCACATCTAAAGCGAAGAAATGAGGATGAGCACATAGGAAGTGTGGTTGGTTAAAACAAAACAAAAAGGGACTGAACAGATTGTGGCTTGAAGTTTCTTAAGCAGTAGGGTGTTCTGCAACACGGAAACAGAAACGAAACCAAAATTTTTGAACCTCATGTCAGGAAATGGTTGAGAGCCCTTAACAGGGTCTGCTGCTTGCTTTCATTGGGTACTCAGTACTGAGTACTGAGTACAATACTGAGTACTGAGAATGTGAAATCCTGCTCTGGTAGTTACAGCACTAGCTCGGTGTAATGCTGAATATTCTGAAAGATAAGGTCTTAGCATCTTAGATTGGCTGTTAAAAATTGGTAGATATTTTTGACCTTGATTTTTCCCCTGCTTGGGGCTCCTGTCTGTAGAGGAGTGAATCTAGTAGTGAAATGATACCACCTGTTTTCACAGGAGTGTTAGGAAAGCAGGTTCATTATGAATCTGTTTTTTCTGAGCGCTTTTAACCAAAACCAAATACAAAGAGATCACAGAGATGGCTGACACGAGGCAGGAGAGAAGTTCTTTATCTCCTTTTATTGTCCATCCAAAGGAATAGAGAGGAACACCCGATGTTATCCAAAAAATAAACCTACTCAGCTGTGTCAGTTTGGGATAAAATAATTTTCAAGGTTGATGACCCGTTGTGAATATTTTGCTATCTGCTTGTTCCTATATCAGGGGAAACTGTTAAGCTGAATATCTCACCTGCTTACAGTAGCTGTGGTGTTATGCATGAAGCACAGTGTGCTCAGTAGAGTGAGACCAAATATTTTGGGCATCAAACCTATTAAAAAGAAAAAAAATTGTCTTCAAATTCTGAAGTGCCATTGTGCTACAGTTCCTCTGTCTTGAGAAAGACAGAAACAGATGTCGTAGTAATGGTTCTTGATAGAGAAATAAATCTGTCTTCTCTAGTATAAAATGTGATTCTTTTTGTCTCTTTTTTTAGAAGACACCTGAAATGGTTAGACATAAAAACCTCAAATTCGATTTGAGATGGGAACTTTGTGGAGGGAGGAAAAATGTGAAGAAGTTTCTACTACTTTTACTTTGCAATCTCAATACTACATTAGGAGTACCAGAAGACTTTTGATCTTGAAAATTAAGTCTTTTGAGAAATTTTTTTAAATTGGCCCTTAGTGATTTTAAAAAAAAAAAAAAAAAAAGGTCAATTTAACTAGGGTATCTGGAGTCAAACAGAATTTCTAGCTTTTGTCATAAATTCAGGGAAAATTAAATATTAAATTTACTGTATGGTAGAGTTTGTAAGCTTGATTTTCCAAGAATTATCATCAGATATGTCTGAAAGCAAGTATTTCCTATGATTTTTTTTTTTTTTGGTAACCCTGAAAAACAAAAGAAAAATTTTGCTTATGGCTACCAAATTTCTAGGCATGCGTTTTGTGATTATATGACGGTGCACAGAATAGTGAGATTTAGAGTATCTGCTGCAGCATTTTGCTGATAATCTAAATGAGGGTATCTGGCTGCTTGACCAGCATGCAGGTACAATGTAAGATGCCTAAACAATAAATGTTGGTTTTTTTTTTTTTTTTTTTTTTTTTTTTTTTTTAGCAACGAAGTCACTATGTTACTGAGGACCAGAGAAACAACAGTTGGTAGAAACTGCTGTTTCTACCAGGAAAGCAGTAGTACCAGCAGCTGACTCGAGAGCAGCCTTCCTTGTTTCCCTGCTTTTTGGAAATTTTGACAGTCATTTTTGTCCTCTTACAGTATCATCACCAGTATCTGAATTTCAGTAGAAGAGACACGGTTAAGGAGCTGTTTTAAGCAGCTATGATTTTATGTAGCTCATTCACCCTCAATGTATGTCTCGTCTCAAGCTGTCCCGTTGCTCTTGGGTTCACTTCTAGTTTGCATTTCTGTTTTTCTGCTCTCTTCTTAAATTACGACAGATTACTGGATTTATGAGATATTCTAGTACTTGTATCCACACACCTTTACATTCCTTATGCTAGTCCTATGTATGAGATGTTCTGGAGGAGGAGGGTTTTATTTAGTAGCTGTAGAAGACTCTTTGAACTGAGTAGCTGCCAAAAGTTCTGTGTGTTCTGATAATGGAGCAAACACAGACTATTTTTAATTAAAGGAAGTTGATCACTTTTCACCTGTTGACTGGCTTTTTTGCATGTTTGCTTACTCTGCAAGACTGATTTGGCTTTAATAGGACATTTTTCAATTTAATGCCTACCAAAGGTACTGCACTTCTCTCAGGACCTACAATACTAATGCTAAAAATCATTTTCCTGTATCCCAAGAATGCTCACAATATATCAAATGTGAAGCCCCTTTCCTTAATATACAGAGGAACCTAACAAAGCCTCTCTAGGTTTGTCGTGCCAAAGTAACTAGAGTTGCTCGAAAAGACCATAGTCTGTTTCTGTACCTGCATATTTACAGTAATAGCACTACATGGTATTTTCTTGGGCTTATAATGGGCTCAATGCAAATCATATATTCTGTCTCTTTTGCAATAAATAGTTCCAGAAATTCACCCAAAGCTGATTGCTTTCACAAGCTTTCTTTAGAAACAATGAGCATTCTCTTGTGCCCTTTTTTGAAGCTTTTCCATGTGATATCTTATGTCCAAGTCTGGAAGAGGTCATCACTTCCTTTGAATATGGTGTGATCTGAAAGAAGTTTCAAAATCTTTATTTTAACTAGGCTCAAAAAATGCATACTATAAATATTAGAAACTCTTAGATCATGAAAGAGTGACAGTTTTTGACCACAGTTTTGTGAAGGGGGGTTGTTAGTTACAGTTCTTTGTTATCCTAGGTGGTAATATAATAAATAAATGTAACCTTATTGTAGGCTTAGTATTTCCAAAGAAAATTTTAAAGTTCCCTCACTCCTCAAAGCTACTGCATGAAATGATTCTGTTATATGAAATGTTAGAGACTGTGATACTTCTTTTAGTTATCTGTTTGATAAGAGGGAGATGTGAACAAACTGGAAATAAGCCAGGCACTCTGTTATTAACACGATGCACAATGATACGGGGCAGCGAATTCTCATTGTGACTCTACAAAGCGTTAATGAAATTCTAATTTAAAAAGCAAACAGAAAACCTCTACATTGTACCATGGGGACCCAACACATTTTATCACATTGTATTGTGACTAATATTAATATTGTTAATTAACAAGCTTTCTTGAGTTCTAGGAACATTACAGCAACAAGTTTTTGGTTTCTTTCAAAGCTGATTAATCTTAGTACTTCTAAACAAAAAAGTGGTGAAATGGAATGATTTGAATTACTTGGCAAGAATATCAAAAAAATGAAATATGCTATAGTTAAGTGAAAAATAATGGCAGTATTTCACTTCAAACCATTTTATTCCTTTAAAATCAGAACACAGAAATTGTTGTGTGGATGAATGGGAGCATGACTAGATCATCTTTAGAGTAGCCAATATGTATCTTCAGAGGAAAATTAAGCTTAACGGCACTAAGGCCGCTTTACTTCTCACTGAGAGATTTCACACAGGGGTTTAATGGGATTTAACTAACAGACTTTAAATTCATACCGTTAATTAATTTGGCTTAAATTTCTACAGTAACCCCATATAGGCAAGACCTAAGTGGCTAAGTATTCCTTTCCCTGTATAAATCCACTGTCTGTATTGACTGTATCAGTTAATTTTGCACTACTGGGTTTTATTCATAGTACTTTCTTCTTGTGTTCCAACAGTCAATTATTTAAACAAAAATTAAAGGCGGTAATAGCAAAAGGGAATTTTCAGTAGAAGAAATAAGTGACACATTCCTTTATTTCTTGATATGGGAGCAAGGAACAGCTAGTTTGGTACTTAAATTCACTTTTTTTTTTTTTTTTTCTGCAAGATTGATTACTGCTTAGCTTCTTTGCAAAAAACTTGGGGTTTCAGCATTATCAAGTGTAAAAGAGGCATCAATTAAACTTCTTTACGGTTTAAAAAGTTGGGCTCCTCCTCCCAACTGTTTGGTTTCATCTTTGTATTCTGGAATAACTCTTCTGCAGTGTTGCTCCAGAGGAAGTGAGGAAGCTATCCTTTGTTAAAAAGCTGTACTAACCTGATCTGCAATCAAGTACGTTCACATGGCTCAGTTGTAATTTTCACTGCTGTATGGTGTCGATAGCAGCTCTGTTACTCCTTTTCAATACTGAAGATTGCATTTCTTCAACTTCAGGCTTACCCTGTTTGTCTTGGTTACTAAAACATTGACAACAATTGTTCTTTCCAATTCCTCATCTTTTTGCAAGTTGGTATGAAAGTTGATCCTTTTGCTACAGGCTGCTTGGGGCTGTTCTGTGGCGGGCAGAGGGCAGAGAGCGTGCTCCTAGGAGCCTAGGAGAGTGATTTAATCGTGGGTCACATGTTACAGAAGGCTTATTCGCTATGTTTTTCCTTTCACAGGTCCAATGATGCATCAGCAGCCTCCCTCACAGCAGTATAATATGCCGCAAGCAGGTGGCCAGCACTATCAGGGACAGCAGCCACCTATAGGAATGATGGGCCAAGTTAACCAAGGAAATCACATGATGGGTCAGAGACAGATTCCTCCATATAGGCCACCACAGCAAGGTAAGAATTCACTTCAGTGTCTTTATACCAGTTTTGAATAACCACCTGTAAAACTGTTTTAAGTCACTTTCTTGCTTACATTAAATCTGGATCAAATTATTGTGAGTCACAGTTGCAGACTTCGGGGACTTTTTTTCTGTTATCCTCTTAGAGCTGGATCTTGCAGCAACAGATTACTGATATTGCCATGAAACTTGAAGATGAATATTTCTTCTCTTTTGAGTGTCAGAAAGTATCTCAAAGAATGCATTTCAGATATGCTGATGCAGAGTTCTGTTTCTATGTGGAAATTATTGATAGATATAGAAAAGGAGCAGAATACCTGCTTGGTTCTGAATTTGCTTTTTTTTAAAAAAAAGAAAACAAAAAAAGGGGGGGGGTTGTTCCACAATCTTGCATTTTTTTTTGTCTTTGCAGACCTTTTAGAAGAAATCTTATTTTTGCCTTAGTACTTTTACATCAGTATGATATCTATGTGCTCAGATAAAGTGCAACCAAAGAAATTTTTGTTTTTGTGTATGGGTGTGAGTGTGTATTTTAAGTAAACCAGATTACATATGCTGTCTGAAATGCAACAATATGGGTGGGGAGTACATTTGAGAAATATTTCTCATACTGAAATGAGAAATTAGCAAGCTTTATAATAGAGAAAACAAGTTATTTACGTATTGACTGGTTGTGGTTTTTCAGGCCCACCACAGCAGTACTCAGGCCAGGAAGACTATTATGGGGACCAATACAGTCATGGTGGACAAGGTCCTCCAGAAGGCATGAACCAGCAATATTACCCTGATGGTAATCTCTCATAAATGTTAACTTTCCCATTTTCTATACCTGCCCAATATTAATGTAGACATTACATTGCCCAGAATTAGGTAACGGGGCAAGAATAGTGGTTGAGTATCATACCTTGCATTTGCAAAAACTTCCCAATTTGTAATTGTTACTAGAGCTTAAGTTGTTACGATTAGTTAACTTTACAAATTACATATTATAAGTTGTAATACCTTCACTTGTTACTATAACATCAGTACCAATATTTCAAAATGAAGGTTCTGTAATTGGTTTGTCCAGAAGTATGAGTGGTTCATTATTATATCTAGTATAATTGTGCTGAATTAGAACAGTCATAACTATAATAAATAAGAGGTGGGGGGGGAATGGGAAAACTTGCTTAAGGCATGTGTGTTTTTTTTCTGTTTTTTTTCTTTTTTTTTTTTTTTCTTTTTAACTTAGCTTTTAGTTTTAATGTAAGTCTCAAAAATGTGTTATTGTTGATATGTTATGGGCCTTTAGCTTAATTAATGTTTTGCAAAGGCAGAAAATGGTCCCTACCCTGAGGAGCTATTAACTGTGAATCCCGTTTAAAAGTCCCCTGGTGCTTTCAATAAAGACCTTGACTTTGAATCACACAAAAGGATTTTTCTGCCTCTTTGAATTTAGAGTCCTGAAGGCTCCTGAATTGTGTTACAAGTTAGGAGAGTTGCAGTTACTTGTTTTCAGTCTAAGCACAGACTCTTGGCTACTGTGATAACTCTCTCTGCAGCTTAATGGTATCCTAGGAAGTTCAAGTAAAGTGGTAGATAATAATGAATTAAAAATATATGCAAAGCTGTATACTTGCTAAAAGATCACCTCGTTGCACATAGAAGGACACAAGTCAGTTGCTTTAATTTTAGTTGTTATTAAATGAATTTTTGAGAAACTCAGGACCATACCTAAAGATCCTTTGTATAAGCTTACACATACTATTTTTGGATACATACATGCAAAGTTATTTTACAAGTTGCCTTCAGTTATAATTATTGAGCTTTCGTTTTGGGACTTATGTCATACACATGACCTTTAAATGGTTACATGGAATTTACTACAGTAAGGGAATTTGGACATTATCATTGACAGCTCAGTGGCAGCACAGATGAATTTGCTAAGACTTATTCCTTCTAAAGATATATTCTCTATAATTGCGTCATTATTACTGTTACACAGAATATAAAAGGAATTACATTATGAAACTTATGTTAATGATTATGTATTTATATTAGATTCAGTCAATGAAGTATGATACGGTTGTCAAACTAATTGTAAGGACCTTTTAGATATATTTTCTTCTTATTTTAGCTACCCAGTGCAAATTTATCCTAGATTTTAACAAAAATTTCATCTTGTTTTCATGATCAAGTTAGCAGTATGATATGTTTTGGTCATCTGCAAATGTGTTTATCTTAAAACAACCAACAGGTAGGGTGCTTGCTTCATGTATTGGTTTCTTTTTTGGGAGGTGTCTGTAGTCTCTGGAAAGGAAGGTTCTCATGTAATGGTTTTCCTCGTGACTGGAATGTAAAATGGGAAGAGTTTTCTTACAACTTCGAAGAATTCTGTTTGTAGGGAAAAGTCAACATTGAGAATATTTTCCTCTTGTTTCAGAGCAAAATTTAATATAGACTTGTTCACAACTTCTTTTGAGCTTTATTTGTTATATTTAGCACTGCTCTTAGCATATGGTTTTGAACTGGAGATCAGCAGAACAGGTGTTAGTCAAAGTATGATAATTGCTTTCTTTGTTCATTCTAATTTAATTCAGGTTATTTACATGCGAAAGGCCTAAATGCTTTCATTTTTTTTGAGTGAAAGATAAAATACTTTTTCTTTTTTTCTTTTTCCCCTCGCCCCCCTCCAACAAGGATTACCAGAAGGTTAAGACCATCCCTTGCTGTGATGTTGCTAAAACTACTGCATTAAGCCTTTTTTTTTTTTTTTCTTCCCTGTCACGTTAATTCGGTATGAAAGGAAATCATATGAATAAATCTTTGGCTAATACAATTGAAAATTCTTTTTCATGTATTTCCAGTTGAATTTTTTTTCATTTTTCTGAAAGATTAAATATTTTTAGGGTTTTCACTCAGAGGCCATTAACGTTTCTTCCTGTCTCTTGTCGAATTGATGTAGGTCATAATGATTACGGTTATCAGCAACCGTCGTATCCTGAACAAGGCTACGATAGGCCTTATGAGGATTCCTCACAACATTACTACGAAGGAGGTATCTATATACCTTCACACACATACGCACATACATTCCCTTTCCTCCCCCACCTGCAGCGGGAATAGAAATTCTTGCACAACACACCTGATACCCATGCAAAGCTCTTGTAGAATACTAGTTGCTGGCTTTCTTGAAAATTACAGGGAACTTGAAGCATTCAGAATAATTTCTTGCCAACACCTAAAATGTATAACCATAATTTGCCATGTCTAACAACAGTAAAATGACTAAAACACTATAGAGATTTTTTTTTCCCCTCAATGGAAATTTTTGTTTAAACATGAATTTGTTGGTTCAGTTGTATTTCTTCTTTTTGTGTGTGTATATATTTTGTATAATTATAGTGCCGTTAGGAAACAGCTTGCTGATCTTGTGTAGCTAGTCTGTGCTCTTTTAGCTGTCCTTAATTTTGTCTTTTTTTATTTTATTTAGCATAGTCATGATCTTATGACTGTGGTGTTCCAGTAAATGTAATGCTCGTTTGGCAGAGATGCTGAAAATGCTGCAGTTCAACTTTGCAAAATTGGCTTTAACTGCAGTTTGTTTGGCCGAATTCCTTCTGTTTGGTTTGAGTTTTCTTTGTTTCGTTCAGTTTTCGAAATCAATATTGCATTTTCATTTGTTCTTGTGTTGTTGGCTGTGCATCTTAGAAGGAAAAAAAATAAATATATTTAATTTTTTCTTTCTTTCTTTCTTGCAATCATGTTACAGGAAACTCCCAATATGGTCAGCAGCAAGATGCGTATCAAGGACCACCGCAACAGCAGGGTTATCCACCACAACAGCAGCAATATCCAGGCCAACAAGGCTACCCAGGACAACAGCAGGGTTATGGTAAGAACCTGAAGACACAGACTGTAGTCGTGGATAAACTGAGTGAGATCTTCACGTGTTATTCCAGCCCAGTTTTACTGGGTAGAAAGTCCAGCTTTATGCCGAAGAGCTCTATACCTTCCATCTCAGTGGGCCAGAATAAGGAAGCACAGAAGATGGCATCTTCTGCTTGGGTTATGACAGGTTGATAGCATGGCAAACTGGGGGATTTCTAGACATTTTTTGCACAGGAATCTGTAATTTAGAAAGATTCCGAGAGACTTTGCTATTTTCTCTGTAGATGAACATGGAATCTGGAGGGCACAAAGATGGCAGAAAGTTATTTCACATCTTTATCTCTGATTTTGTTGTTTAGAATTGCAACTGTTAAACTAGTGTAAAGTTTCATACAGTCTTTATGAATCATCTTAAAATTCTTGCACTTATCAATAAAGAAAGTCACTAGGCAGTGTCGTCAATGTGGCTTTGGGAAGAGTTTGTCTTGGAAAGCATTTGCCCTGGTAGTGAAAACTTCCTAAAGTTGTTAAGTTGTTGTGTTGCACATGACACAATAGAAATCCTTTGCTGCACGTGAGATGATACCATCCTTGGATTCAAGGACATTCTCCCTAACAGGAAGCTTACAGTGCTTGTATGTGTTTTTTGGGGTATTACTACTTTTTTTTTTTTTTTTTTTTTTTTTTTTTTTTTTTTTTTTTTTTAAAGAAACAGGATAGAGGTCATAGTGAAAAGACTGTTCTTAAGTTTTCCTTGCTTGAATATTGTGAAGCTGTACGTATTTATTGTAGAAGCAGCAGCCTTTAAAAAAGAAATCTCTGAAATCTAATTAAGAATTCCTATTTGTGGTTATGCAAGGAAGTGCATACCTTGTTTGTTTGCCATCTAGATGAATACCAATTTCACACCAAATCTAGTTGTATTGAGGTAGAGTTAAGCTTTAAAAGGATCCACTGAGACTTGACAAACTTTTTGAGGTTATGGATGAATTAGCAGTTCAAAATAATGTTCACTTATATTCCACTAACTTCAACACAAGAGCAGCGTGAAGGTCCATCCAGGCCAGTATTCTAAATGTTGTAAACCAGTGAAGTTTTGTAATTTAGCCAACACAAAAAGAGTTCTCCAAACAGAAAGGGCCAGTTAAAGACAAAATCATACTAAGAAGTGTGATTGTTATGCCTTAGATGAGGCACTTAGGTTGGACTCGATGATCTTAAAGGTCTTTTTCAACCATTATGATTCTATGAAATAAATCTGACTTACTCTGACTAAGTGATAGTAAAGGGGTTAAGAAATCCACTGGAATTGCCAAAATCTGTAGGCCTAGATATCTTGTTCTCACTTTCTATTTTTCCTTTAAAAAAAAAAAAAAAATTAAAGTCCCAAGTAAATAAATACAACATCAAGTTTTCTTTGTCAGATGAACACGGCGCTTTTTAGGATGTCGTATCCTTGCTTGATTTAAGAATTAATTGGTTAAAAACAGAAATAAAAATAAAAGAATCAAAAAATGAATTATTCTGCTTCTCAGTCATTATTACCAGTCTTCTAACTTTTGTCCCACTGCAGAAAGATGAAACTGTGTAGTTCAAGGGGATTTTAGGCCTGTGAAGAAAGGTAGTAGCTTGTGGAGCTTTTTTTCTTCCAGGCCATCTTTCTGAATCTCTCATAGATTCAAAATTATCATAAGTTACCAACCTGTGTTGTCTTAATGTTCAGTGCCAGTAGCTGTAATTCTAGCACTGAATTACATTATTGCTAAGACATACCCTTTTTTTTCCTGAAAAAATAGATTTGCACAGAAAGCACTTCCTGGAGAGCTGCAGATATTCCTGACTCTAATGAAGGAGTGGTGCTGCAAAAGGCAGCCCACAAGGTATCTGCTGCAAACAGTCTGCTTGGAGTCCCACTGACACAGGCAGCACCTTCTTGCTAAGGTGGGAGCGCATGGAGGTTGCTTGGCTTGGGCCATATCTGCGCTGCCTCATGGTAGTAACATGCAGCTTCCAATGGTCAGCTGGCTGCAAGGAAGAGTCTCTGAGAGTGGTGACAGAGTTTGCATAGGCAGGAGAACTCTTCCCTTTTACAGCAAAAGAGGCTGGTGTCAAAGTTCTTTTCTACCCTTTTCCTGAAAGTTGGTATGACCAGAGTAGGAGCAAGTGGAGGGGGCCTTGTTTCACTCTGCAATAGCATTTCTTGTTTGTCATGTCTCACGTTTTATTCAGCAGCCTGTCATCCTATTTATGATTGTCTGCCGTGGTGTGAGAATGGGCCTCTAGGCTGTGCAGCGCTGCTAGTCTCTTCAAAGTACAAGTGATAAACACAACTGCTCTTTGGCTGTTCCTGGAATTAAAAGGTTTTGAGCTGGAGCAGCAGCATATGGCAGGAACAGGGTACCTCCTTAATGCTATGAAGTGACAAGGTTCCTGCTGTATCTTTTTGTCTTGTCCTCCCTGCCTTGTAGCCTACACCTAGCGTTTAGAACTATGTGCATGGGTAATGCAAAAATAAATAAATGAAAAAAACAGAGGTAAGTGATCAAGTTGGAGCACAGGCCCTGTCGGATAAGGTGCGTTCAGTGATAGACCACCGATCCATTACATGTTTTTAGGTAGACGATTTTAATGCACAGTAATGCTGTTTTTGAGCCCTGCTCAATTGTAAAATGCAGTGCTTTTACCACTGCTTCTTTATAACTCTTCTAATCAAATTTTGCTACTTCTGTGCCTTGCAGGCCCTTCGCAGAGCGGCCCAGGACCTCAGTATCCCAATTATCCACAAGGACAGGGCCAGCAGTACGGGGGATACAGGCCCACGCAGCCTGGGCCACCACAGCCACCACAGCAGAGGCCTTATGGATATGACCAGGTATGCCTTCACTTGATCAGAATGTTGTGGTTCTTTATTGCTCATTTGGTAATTTTAGTTGTTGCAGGCATTTAAACTCATGAATTTGAAAGCATAGTCTTTCTGCTGTGTGTATGCAACTCTTGTGCTTTTATTCCCATGTGACTTGTTCAGAAACATTCTCTGGAGGGATGATAAGTCATTCTTTTTTGTCTTTGTAAAGTTTAATGCAGTTTGGCAAAGCAAGGGCCTACAGACCCTATTTTTGAACCTCAGTGACTATTGTGAAAGTTGAGACTCCTAAATCTCATGTAGGATCATTTTCATTACTGCTTTGCATTAAGAATTGTTGAAATCGTTTTCTACAAACACAAATCCAGTAATGCTTCTCTCCAGCAGCAGAAGGACCTCGCGTGAGCAACTGAAGTCCTTCTACTATAGGACTGTGGTGGGAGAGGACTCCTGTAAAGCTGCCTTCTCAGTAAAGCATAAAGCAGAGGTTTTATTCTCGTAGAAGTTTAACTAAACTTGAAAGTCTAATCTTAGTAGTATAAATAGTTCAGGAACATCACTGCAGTAGGCACTATCACTTGGTGTTACTAAAATGGATGTAACTGAATATATCCTATAATCTGGTTGAGGATCTGGTGTTTGAAAAAAATGTGGGTTGCATTTTTAACAAGAACTTACCCTTACAAGTAAGAATAGCTAGTTATCAGTATTTCCAAAGGAGAATAGTTTGCTTCCTTTCTACAGAATTTAGAAAAAGACAATGAAGAACAGATAGAGCAGATAGAGGCTTTTGGTGTAACAGGTTAGAGGTGCAGTTATTTCTCCTAGTTATTAAAAAAAAAAAAAAAAAAAAAAATTGCTCAGGCTCTGAACTAATACCTTACTTATGGAAAGGAAAAGCTTTAGGGAAAATGCTTTGCTTGTGGCAAATGTAGGGTGAAAGAATGTCGGTTTGCTGAGTTTCAGATTCCTTTGTGGTAGAAATGTGTGGCTCTGTTGGTACGTTCTAGTCCTCCAGTTTGTGCAACCTGAGTTCCATTGGGAAATTCAATTATGGAAGGCCTTCCCCCTCTTTCATACTAGCCAGTCCCATAGGAACTGCGCTACTTAAAATACTCATCTGGCAGCTGTTCTGAAACTCTTCTTCCCAACTGATCAGTGTATTACAAAGAAAAAAAAATGACATTGCAATATAAAAAGCACTGCCTTACTATGATGGTATTTACCTGAAATGTTGGCAGGAGAGGGGAAAAAAAAAAAAGGCACTTTGAAGAATATTTGCTTTATGGCACACTAACTAACGCTCATGGTAAGTCTGTAGTGCGGAGGCTTTCACCTCTGCCCTCCTTTTCAGTAAATCACACTGGATATCTCTGTCAAAGGAAGTAGAGAATATCAGCAAGGGGAATAATTCTTTCGATCAGACCTAGGGAATAAATGATTCCTATAGGATAAGTTGGTTAATTATGTTTAGCATAATGTGCCTTGATTGTTGAGTGACTTCCATCAGTCTGTTTTGTGATGCTTGATATATGAATGTTTTAGGTGTGTCTGAAAGCAGTGTAGTTTTCTAAACTTCTTTGAATGTAGGTGACTTTGTCTTTTTAAATACAGTTAGATGTTTAGGTGGCAAGTAATTCCCATCTTTTATATTTTGGTGATATTCTGCAAATTTCACAGTTGTGTGCTTTATTTAAAGACATAAAATTCTGTTAAGGTCCTAGTTTTAAATCCATGGCATTGTTCTAATATCCTAGACATTAAAACATAGAAGATTTAGTGAGATGAAACTTTGTGTTCAAATCAATTTGCCACCTGCTGTCATATGTTTACACCATTTAACATCACATTTTTTATATTGGTCATTTGATCTCAACTATTAATACAAGAAAGCTATCTGGTCTAATTCCATATTTTGGTTTTCCTTTTTAGGGTCAGTATGGAAATTATCAACAGTGAAAAAGTACTCACATTCCGGTAGGCAGTATCTATTAGCAGCCATATTGTTTCCTCAGCACTGTGGACATCTTCCTGAGATAAGAACTTCCCAATCCATCTAGTTTTTGGAAAAATCTTGTGGATAAATGGCTGTTTCACGGTATACAGCCTTCATGGGTTAATTGCAAAAGACTGTAGTTTCTCAGAAACTGATTTCGCATCTCTACTCTAGATGGCAATATTGGACAGAAAATATGTGACATAGCAACTTGCAATGAGCTGAGAACTGTTTATCAAGTAGACTGTTACAGACGGAAAGGTGCGAACAGCTTTGTATGTTTATGAAGGTTATGGGAATTTAATATTTTTTCCACAGATTTTTTTTTTTGTAGGGGGAAAGGGGAAATGCACACTTTTTACAACAGCAATATTTTGTATATTATGTTTTTCATGTGGTGAATATGCAAGACAGTACACTACTCGCTGGGCAGGATAGGAAATCTACTGTTTAAATGGGTAGGGGCATGGTAAATGCTTGATTGTGTAAGTCCTCGAAATGGTGTACAATAAAGATAACAGTGGGGAAAAAAAGACAAAGAGCATCATACATCACAGATAGGTTCATGTACAAAGAATAAGAATCCCAGTTATCTAAATGGGAACATAATTAAGAACAGTATAATATAGTCTTGTGCAAAGATTAATTTTTTAAGCTTTACAATTTTTCTGAGTGAAGCATTTTTGTAAAAATTATTTCTAATATAGTTTGACATTTTCCTGCAACATTTTTGGGGTAACAAGATAAATGTTTGGGTTGTATCTCTTACCTGTGTTTTGTCACAGCTTCACAGCAAGCACGCTGTAATCGTTCCTAATAATTGCAGTAACACAGAAAATGACAAGTGTGAATTTTACGTGGCTTGAATATGCAAAGAACTCAGAAAAGATTATCGAGAACAGGACTGTGTTATCTAAGTGTATTTTAACCTTTAGTTGAATAATTTGTATCTATCAAAATAGTCTAGAAGACTTTGTAAAACCTATCTAAACTTTCCTAACTGGGAGTTAATATCTTTAGAAAGGGGGCATTTTGTGTGTGGTGTCCATTTTTCTTACTGGTTAACATGAGACCAAGGGATGTCTTAGAACATCACACCTAAAACCTGATCGTGAGGTAAATGCCAAATTTTGTTTTGAACTGCATTATTGCTTATAGTGTTGCATGTGAGATAGACGCAGCACCTTGATCAGTAGCGTAGTAAACAAAAATTGGGTTTGAGACTGTCCTGCAACTATATATCAGATAAATTAATGGATATTCTGTTGTGCGGGAATATATGCATACAAGAATTCCTGGCAACTTTTATAAAGGATGTAACTTAAAAATAGCCCAGGAGTAAAATCATACTTTTTCAGTTGGCAATCATGTTTAAATAGTTTTTAAAAAAAAAAAAAAAAAAATGCATAGTCTGTGTATGACCTTATACATGGAAGACAGGATTTTCAATTTGTTTATCACTTTTAAAGGGAAAAACAGTTTTCTTTTACTTAAAATTGTTTGATAGAAAATACACATCAAAGATTGAAGAGATACGATATGAGGAGCATTATTATGAATGAAATGCTTGTAGGTTCTGTGCCAATTTTCCACCACTGTGTACTTCATTGCTATTTAAAAATGTACTCCATCAATTCTAACGGAAGAATAAATTATTTGTGATTTTAATTTTCTCATTTGTTTCTTTAAATTAGATCTCTATCACTCTGATGTCTCATCTGGAGACTCTGCTGTGGGTTTTTATTATATAGAAGTTGGGCCAGGATAACCAAACTGTATTTACATTCTAGGACTTTATCAAAATTCTCTTGCCATAGCCAACTTAATTAGAATTAACTGTTCAGTAATCAGCATGTTGTGTAGGTTGTTTGTTATGAAATTCTTCCTGAAATTGAAGGTCCATGAGGCTATAATCAAGATGACTGAATTAGATAAATGAGTTGAGGAGGCAAAAATGTGTTGAACCCAACCTGGTGTAGATATGTTATCTCATTTGATACAAGCTCAACTGACATTAAGAAATAATTTGTCTTGCCAGCCCATCTTCTGTTGTCTTATTCTCCTTTTTAATGGAAACTAAAATTGCAATTTTAATAAGCAGAATTTCCTCCAGGGTTTCCCTCCTAGAGACTACTGCATTTGCAAGGTTTAATTGTTTTATAACGGTCCTGTTTCGTAGAAGTTTTTAATTGGTGGTGACAAAAATTGCCCTATTCCTCTGATACTGTGCTAGAAGAGAGGCGATAGCTTTACTCAAAAGTGAGCGTTTCCACTGAAACTCCGTGTTAAGGAACATCAGCTTTCCCTAAATAAAAGCAGGAATGCATAGTGGGAGCAAAGTGATGAAACAGCAAGACACAAGGTCCACTTTAACAAGGATCCTTTATTAAATAAAATCAAACCAATATGAAACTTAGTAGAAAAGGTGCTACATTTTGCATGTAGAATGTCAAGTGCAGAATGCAGAAAATAGGAGGGCTGGGAAGTGGGAGGAAACCTATACAGCAAATCAAATATGTGAACAGAAATGAAACAAATGTCCTAAGAGTAAAGAGACAGTAAATGAATTAAGGTTTTTTGTTTGTTTGTTTTCCACTTGTCATGGTATTACAATTTTTGCCATAGCATTTTCCTCTTTTGCACTTTCTTTTCAGCTGGTTTTACTTCCCCTTCTGCTCTGTGAATGATTTGTGACAGGGAGAAGGTGGCTCACTGGAGTGAAATTGGCTTCACAGCATTCTAACAAAAACAAGTAACATGCTGCATAAAGCAGAAAGAACAAACTTTTTTTTTTGCATATAGTCCCACTTTCATTTTTATGTCCAATTATTTTTTTAATCTTTGAAGTAATTCTTTTTGGTTTTTGTTTCTTTTTTAAGTGATATTCCTGACAAAGAGGGGCAAGGATACTGGGTGCAAGATATTGTACTTCACAGTTCACACAATAGAGGATGTTGAGAACATAATTTCCTATGATTAAAAAAAAAAAAAAAAAAAAAAAAAAAACCCCACAAAGTATCAGATTTTAGTTTCAAAAGAGAAGGGAGTATGTAAATTTACAAAAGGAAGAGAAATTGTTACATCAGAAAAGTCAGGTAGAATTTAGCCAGAACCCCTGAAGAAAATTTAGCAAGTGAGTAGCTGATTTTTCTTCATGGGCAATAGCTGCTGTAGCATAAAATAGGATCATACTCTATAGGAGATATTCATTGAGGTTGGATTCACAGAGTATTCTAGAGAGACTACATTAACTGTCTGAAGTTTTTTTTTTTTTTTTTAAAAAAAAAAAAAGGCTACTAAATACCAATTATGCTATATCCCCTGCAAGTATATACTTACATCCCTCTGCCCTAAAAAGAACTTTCACCAAAATCTGCCTCTCACGTTTACTAGATTTTTTTTTTTTTTTTTTAGGTAAAAATTCATAAGTCTAATGGAATTGGTTTGTATTTATATATTCACAAAGCTTTAAATTGAGAAACTGCTGTCATAAAACTGGACCAAACAAGACAAACTGCTAGACAGTGGAAAGTAGGTAAGATAGGAGAGAGAACAGGAATAAATGTTAAATATCAGAAATGATGATGCTCCATGATCAAAAATGCCAGAGCTTCTGTATTGGGATCGTTGATGAACATAGAGACTCATAGCATTCTTGTCTCTTGTATCAAAAAGCATGGGTGAGGAAAAGATGAGTAATGACTTATAGGAAAGAATGAAGACTGAGTAAAAGTTTAACAGATAGGTTTTGTTCAATTCAAAAATGATAGTGCATAAAATAGTTGCACTCTACACTATGTACATCTTGAGCAAGGATGCAGGTGACATTTGTTGAAGATGAGCATCAATACATTTAAATTGATTATAGGAGATGCTTTTTATGAAATGCATAACTGAAAACTTGATCCACAAGACAGCATTGAGCCAGAGAGTTAGGAGGATTAAAAAATGAATTTTATATATATATATGTATATATATACATGTGTATCAGAACATGCACAGTTACATCTGATCAGATGAAACAGATTATTTTGAAAGAATATATAACCTTAAGCTTTAAAGCAGACGCACAAAGCAACACACTAGAAGTTGGAAGAAATTCCTATTGATGTGTTATAGATCGGAAATGATGGAAGAATATAGATTTACTTTTGTCATCTTTGTTATTAGACTCTTACCCTGGAAAAGCAGCAGCAGATTGTTGGATTAGATTGCAGAATTAAAATGAAATGAAGATCGGAACTTGTGTGACAATCATCTGTTCAGAAAGTGATTTTTCCCAATGATAGTGAAATGAAGCATCAAAATAATGTTAATAGTGAGATGCCTGTGATGTATTTGCTAATATGCGTTATTATTTATCCAAGTAAACGTATTTCTAAATTATGCAGTTATTACATAGCTTCTAGATCAGGCTTTTTGTGTGTGTGTGTGTGTGTGAAATTGCTGATGAATCCAAATGGGCCCTAATCTCTTAATTTCTGCTTCTGATCACTGACATCACTGAAACACATAGTTGTTTGTCTTTTTTTTTTTTTTTTTTTTTTTTTTTTTTTTTTTTTTTTCCCTCCTTCCCCCTCTTGTTTGAGGTCAGGAGTTGGTTGAGGAGCCATGTCGCTGTCACCTTCTCTGGCTAATTGCTCAGCTCATTTTCCACCTCCCTTTGGTGAGTGATGCTTTAGCCTCTTCAGAGGGAACGAGTGGAGCAGTTTCAGCTCTTTGCTTGTGCTAGGGTGGACTCATTGCTTTCCATGAAGCACACCTTTCATAAAAGTCTTACTTGTGCCTCTCTAGTTCCTGTCTGCCTTTCAAGCTTTCAAGATGCTGTGTGCTTTGACTTAACTCCTAGCTGTTTCCCATGACATATTTTTCAACAAATTCCTGAAATACATGGTTTCCTGTGCCTGGTATCTGATAATTTTGTTAGTGTTTTTTTGGTTGGTTGGTCTTGGTTTTTTTTTGCTCATTCTTCTATAAATACATGTTTTTTCAATTTCCCTTTACTGTTCGTCACTCAATCGTGAATGAAGATAGTTCAGTATGTCCATGGTTTTGCATATTTGCTTGTAGATTTTGTTTTGAAAGGATTGTGGGAATGGAAAAGAAGTTGTTAAAATATCCAAAGCTCTTTGTCTGTGAATTCTTCAGAGCGCTGTATTATGCTCATTTGACCTGACCTTTTTTAAGTATTTGGTGAATTGCCTTCTTGCCTCTTGTATTTTCGTTCGTTATTTTCATTTCAGCTAAAAGTTAATTTTACACAGCATAAATTCTAATCACCTACTGCGGTAGGATGTTGCCAGAAGTGTGCTGGCATTTGACATGGGTCCATTACAGATATTTCTGTAGAAAAATACTGTTTGCTACGGCAGCTTTGGTAGAAATAGACATTTTGTTTTCATGAAATAAAGCTAAATCAGTGCTAGTGCGTATTTTTGTTAGCAAACTTTAAATCAAGTGAAGGATTTTCAGTCTGCAGTATTACGTTGCCTTTATGTTTGTCCAGGAATGGCTTTTCTGATTGGCAGCCTGGCAACTTCAGACCCCTTTTTCATAGAGCTACAGTATTAGCAAGTGCCACACTTCTTAGAGTTTCTATCCAATTATTAACTGGCTATGGTGTTAGTTGTTAAAATACTTTATTGTCAAGTCAATATGATGTCAGTCTAAAAGGTTATTAATCTGTTTTTTTATTTATTTGTTTGTTAGTAATTTGTAGTTTAGAATACAGTAGAGTTGATGTCTGTGGGACAAGCATATTAGCAGTGACCTCCTAACCAGACTTTCCTGCTCCACCCTGTAATCATTGTTTAATGACAGCTGTCATTATCTGAAGGAGAATATGATGGTAAGTCTGCACTACCAATTCACATCAGGTAATTTGAAATGAGTTAGTGTCCCCCTTTTGCTGAGCTGCTTACAATTCCACTAAGAGTTTTGCAGAGGGATGCTGCAGGGTGTCATGCTGGCTGATGTATATTTGACTGTGTTTCTGCAACACATTGGTTCAGTAACTTCTTAAGTTGTAGGCTGCCACATTTTGCTATGCTATCAGTCATGCAGACAATTTGTGGGTTTAGCCAAAAACAGAGGAGCTAACTCATTTTTGGTGCTATTTGTGGAACCATGCTGCTCATCTCTCCTGTTTTTTTCAGCTATGACAGCTCAACTTTTGACTCTGTCTCTCTTCTAGAAGGGGACAGGCAAGACTTTCTCTGGAGCCTGACAGAGCTGCAAAGGTAGAGTTGCTGCTGGAGACACTGGAGAATGGCTGATAGGAATCTCTGTGGAGGTATGCAGGTAGACAGAATATAATCTCCAATTTCTTCTTTGGTCTGTGTTTGAAGGAACCTTCTCCACTGTTATGAGGAAACTGGTTTGGGGTTTGAGACACAAGTATAAATCAGCAGTTTTCGGAAACAGGGTTTCTGATTCAACATCTCTTTAGTGAACTGTACCTTGTGCTTCAAAAAGCACCTTCCACACACCATTAAATGTGAGGACGAGGGTGTCCATTGCCCTGGTAAGGTTTTCCTCTCAGTGGCCAGTGAGAGGTAGGAAAACTCACAGTCAGGAAGGTGGCTGTTAAAGCCTGTCTCCACAAAAGGAATTTATTTAAGGAAATCCTCAGGATCTTCTGGAACTTTGCCCATGGGTTCCTAAGGTCCAGTAATTTACCCATCCTGGATCACCTGTGGCTACGTTAGCAAGAGGAGTTACTATTCCATCCTCATGCAAGTCTTCATGAACTTTCAGATGTATTGTCTGCCTTCATTGCCCCAGCCTGTGCTGGTCCCTCTCCTTGTCCTGCCCATGTTCTACAAGTCAAGCTTTTCAAAACATGAGAGACTGATGCTCCCTCTTCTCCTGGGTCCAAGGATATGTGTCCAAGCTGTATAGGTCCCTAAGTCCACTGTGGTTAGTGCTGTCAACATCTTCTGGCATGAGACCCGGGGTAGACAAGCATGCATGGTATTAAAGGGTCCATGTATTACAGCAGCATGCTTACTGCACCTTGAATCTGAGTGCTATGTTGCCTTCTAAAGTATTAAATAGATGTTTGAGTAAAAGGAGGACTTAGTAAGCTGAGGGGGAGGATGAGGTAGTGACACTTAGAAACATCCGCAAAGTTCTGGGCTTCAGGAGATCTTCAAAGACAAGGGAGACAGCCATGGTCTGTAGCAAGGACCAGTGCCAATACAACTTGATACTTCACAGTGACTTAGATGGCCGATAGCATTCTCAGGAGTCATCAAGGAGGATCATAGGGAAATTCAGGTTGGAAGGGACCTCAGGAAGGCTTTAGTCCAACCTCCTACACCATGCAGGGTCAATTGTGAGATCAAATTAGGTTTCTTAGGATTTTTTTCCAGTTAGATCTTGGAAAACTCCAAGGATGGAAACTGCACAACCTCTCTGGGCAACCTGTCTCCCTGCCCAAAATTTTGTGAAACAGAGTGAAAAAGTTTCCTCCTTATTGTCTTGAAACATCACTCTCTGAACTGGCTAAATTTCGTCAAGTGTGGTTGAAATTTGGTAGTTCAACTAAAGGTGGGCAGGCAGGCACACACACATAATTTCCATGGGAAGGCAGCAAGCAGTGAACTTTGATAAAGATGACTTCTATAACCTCCAAGGATGAAGAGGTAACATGGGAGAAAAGGTCTAAAGAAAAAGGTGTTCATGAGTGCAGTCAAATCCTTAAAGAAATGATGCTATGGCTAGAAGTACAAATTACTAATGTGGAGGATCAAGAACTCATCAGTGCCTTCAAACAAAAGATGAAGTGCATTGTTAGGCTAAACTTAAACAAATAGTGCTATTTGTTGAAATGAAATCAAGACTAGCCACAAGAGATACAGGTAGAAAGAGAAAAGGAAAAGATGGTTTAGTACTCCACAGTGAACAAAAGCTGTAGGAAATGCACTGAGGAGTATTTGAATTTAGGGTACTATTCCTAAACATGGGTAAAAATAATCAGTTACACAAATGTGTGATAGGAAATAATTCATTAAGTTACAAGTAACTTTCCTATAGCTATAGCAAATGATTAGATTGTTACCCCTATCTTAGCATCAAGGAACTAGTAAAATAACAGCAATAATAATGATACAGTCTAGATTTGTTATCTTAGGGCCTGTATCAGACCAATTTACAGCAGGGGGAAAGACAATGGGCACATTAGAGGTAGGCTCTTGGTGGGGAGAATTATCCCCAAGTGACTACTGTCAATAGATGAGTATGGAAAGATGATGGGAGGTCGGTCTCAGAGGGGAGTAACATGCATTGGTTGTATTTATCAAGCACAGTAAGCTGACCACAAGATCCCTAATAGTATGTTGGCTCATTATAATAAGAAACATATATTAGCTCTAACAGAGATTGCACCTTTTCTTTTAATCCCTACCGCCACTGAGGAAGCCATGAACTTCCATCAAAGTGTCTGATGGGGAGAGGATTAAATACACCCACTAATGGAGACCCTTCAGAATGAGAAGGGGTTTGGGCCTGTGGAAGACAGATTTATCAGTTGGCTCATTACCTCCCCGCTCAGTTTCTCCAAACTTTAGGGTATTAGGGGGCAAGAAAAGAGCCGGAGGAACAAAAACAGATATTTTTTTTTAACTGCCCCCCATCCTTCCCAGTTGTAGACTCTGGACAGTCTGAAGAAATAAATTTGGTCTGTAGCCCATACTGCAATAGCGGGACATGACAGTGGTTGAAGAAATACCTCATCAAGTACATTTCCAAATACCTTTCTCAGTCTGAGTGTGACCACAGCTGGTGGGAAACAGACTGGCGTTGAACCACACCTACTGCTCACTGGCTTGTACACACAAGCAAGTACTTCTGAGGTGTGCTGAAAAAATATTTGAGTTCCGTGTGTGGATGTTGCCTTCCTAGTAAGCCCAGGGATTTGGGAGGAAGTGTTGTGTGAGGTGATATGCTAGGAGAAGAACAAATTTTGCATGTTTTGGCACTTCCTGAAGCATCTGAGACCACAGGAACAAAACAATCATTTCTATGTTATCTACAAATCCCTGATTTTTTTAAGGAAAATACTTCAGACATTCCTTAAGGGCTTAAGAGCAGAATCCAAAAGATTGTAACTCTCTTCAGCAACAGTAGCTTTACTAAGCCTAAGTGCTTCAGTTTCAACATCCCACTCTCCAGCAAGTTGTTGAAGCCCCATGGCAAAGTTGAGTACTTTAAATCTTGCCAGTTACAGCTCAGTCCTCATTCCCACATAAACACAACCATTTTGCAAACATGATCTGATATTAATTACCCCCCTGGCACCAAAAGTCAGGATTTCCTGATGCAGCCCGCTAATGTAAAATGCATTAGTGAGAATGCTGGCTCCAAGGGGTTAGATTCTCTAAATAAACATAGCAAAGTTCTTCTTTATTCACAACTCCCAGGCTATTCTGAAAGACTGATTTCTCCAACAAGAAAAAAAAAGAAGACTAAAATCATCCTTGGGTTTTTAATAGGTTATAAATGCCTTTTTCTATTCAGTTGCAGGAACTGAATGTCAAGTTGTAGATCAATGAAATCTGAGTCTTTGCCTTAGAATGAAGTTTGTCCAAGCTCCTTTCTACAGTTGTGAGCTTTGTGTTGTGTCTTTCAGAGGATCAGCAGGGCAGAACTGCAATGCTGACTTTTGGGCTAAGGTGACAATGCTAACATTTGTAGATA